>JABUQX010106705.1:0-12500 GCA_015478945.1 Trachelipus rathkii | reverse complement strand
ATAAGGGGAATCTTCTTAGAATAATGAATAGGGATTGGGCTGCTATTGTAACTGATGAAATGGATGTGAGGGAGTGTGGAAAAAGACCACTTCGAAAATCTGCACAATTATTAACAGTAATGTGATGAGGGTTAAGTTGAATTGGTGCGTCGTTAGATGTAGCCATAAATAGGTTTTTTTTTTTAATTTTTTTTTTTTTGAGGGGGGGGGGGGGTTGTTAAAGTGAGCAAAGTTTAATAATGGTAAATCTTGCAGGGTAAAAGATGAAAATTACTAGTGAAATGAACAAGAGCGGAGGCGAGATGGTGATTTTGATTGGATTTTGGAAGTTGTGTAATAAAAGCGGTTATGGAGGTTATTAGTTCAAAGGCGATTTGGGAGGAGAGCTGTAATGAGTTACCCTTATATAAGGGTAAGGGAGAAAATGGCGAACTGTAGAAAATTATAGAAGAATAGTTTATTTTGAGTGTTGTTTAGGGAAGGTATATGCGTGGTATTTTGTCGAAAGAGTGCGTTCGACGTGACTAGAGGGACCTGATTGGTGAAGAACAAGCTGCGTTTAGGAGTGGTAGAGGATGTGTGATCAAATCTTTACATTGAACAAATGATTGAGAAAATAAATGAAAATGAGAAAGAATAAATTATATTTAGTTTTTAATGGATTACAACAGGCGTTATAGATAGGTTAATATAGGGAAGCTTTATGCCAGGTATTAGTGATATATGGTGTGGTGGTAAGGCTTCTGAATGGAATCAAAAGTATGTATGACGATAGTGAAGCGTGTGTAAGAATAAATGGTGTTAATGGTGATTGTTTTAGGATTAATAGCGGAGTGAAACAGGGATGTTTAATGTCTCCTTGGTTATTCAATGTATATATAGGGATGGGGTTATGAAAAAATTCGAGGTGGGGGGTGGCAGGAAATGGTTGTTAGAATGATGGAGAATGGAAGATGAGTGGAGGGTGCCCAACCCTACTTATATGCGGATGATTTGGTTCTGTGCGGCGAATCTGAAAGAGAGTTTGAGAGGATGGTAGAGAGATTTGCAGGGTATGTAAAAGGAGGGTTTGAAACGATAAAACGTAGATAAGAGTTAAGGTTATGGTTGTGGTCAGTGAGGACAGTCCTCAGTGTGGAAGTTATGTTAGATGGTGAGCAGCTTGGAGCAAGTTGTCTCTGAATTTAAATATTTAGGGTATGTGTTGGATGAGAAGGAAAACGGATGATGCAGTGTTAGTAGGAAAGTTTTTGTGAATGGCAAGGAAGGTTTGCTGGTGCAATTAAATCGTTGGTGAATGTAAAGGGACTATAGTCTTGAGTGCGCATAGAGTCTTTACATGTAGGGTTATGTTGTGTACACTGTTGTTATATTGTATGGTAGTGAGGACTCCATGGTCTGGAATAAGTAAGTACTAGACTCTAAAAGTTCAATGTGTCAGATGGACAATCTTAGGGGCATGCTAGGTGTGAGAAGAATTAATAAAATGAGGAATGAACTTATTAGAGAGATTGTGTTGGTGTTGAGCAAAGGGATAAATGAAGGAGAATAAAGAAAGGTAGTATGTTGAGATGGTTTGGTCATTGGAAAGGATGAATGATAAGTCGGTATTGGTTAAGCAGATTGTATAGTGGAAGAGTGGTTTGGGAACGACCGGCTGGTAGAACCGAAGAGAAAGGGATTGAGTCGGTGAAACGAATTATTCTGAAGGACGAGAAATGTGAGTTGGCAGAGGGCGAGAATAAAGGTGCATGATAGGGGAGAGATTGGCGGGGTTTTGTATGGGGGCTTGGTTGTGGCCCACCTGGGCCAAGGGATAAACCCTTACATTGACGATTTACAATAGTGAGTCCGTCGCGGTCCCCATGAAGCTCTATGGTGGAATTTCTGATTGCGGTGAGAGTTCTCACTAATTAATTAATGGTACAGAGGGGCGGTAAGGCTTGGCTTTTCCTTTCGACTTTTGTTATATTTTTCGACTGCTTTTCTTTTCCAATGCATGACACGCACCTTACCCCCAGTCTTGGGGCAAAGAGGAAGATAAAGAAGGAAAGACAGAATATATATATATATATATATATATATTAATATATATATATATATATATATATATATATATGTATATATATATATATATATATATATATATATATATATATATATATATATATATATATATATATATATATATATATATATAATCTTTTAAACGTATATATATATATATATATATATATATATATATATATATATATATATATATATAATCTACTTCCTTTCCCCAGATTGGGACAGAAAAGTAGTAGAGCATACGCAAGTTGAAAAGAAAGCCCCTTTACCGTCCCTTCCATACCCTTAAATGAAAACTCGTCATAGTCAGAAAAATCCACCCTAAGGCTTCACTCCTATTATACACCTTTCTTCTCGCCTTGCCATACTAGTTTTTTCTTCGGTCTTCCAGCCGGTCGATTCACAACACACTCACCACTATACATCCGCTTAATCAACCGAGTATCGTCCATCCTTTCCATATGACCAAACCATCTCACGTACTCTCTTTTATTCTCTCATTTTTCGGCTTTTTTTTTCACACCACACAATTCCATATTGCGTTCATTCCTCATTTTTTCAATTCTTCTCACACCTAACACGCCCCTAAGATTGTACATCTGAAAACATTGTACTTTACACCTACACCTCTTATTCCATACCTAAAGGTATGAGAGGATGTTATTGGGGTGGGGAGCTTTCTTTGTCATCTTATTTATATTCTTCTACTAAACTATTCTGTTTTGCGGGCAAGTTTGCGCACCCCACCCCCAGACTATGGGGAGTCAATTATTATTATCGTTATTGATAATGATTATAATGACGGTAATAATGATGATGGTAATAATAATAATAATAATAATAATAATAATAATAATAATAATAATAATAATAATAATAATAATAAAAATAATAATAATAAAAACACTTACATTTCCAATTCAACACTTTTCACAAGTGTATTCTCATCATCTTTTATTTCACTTTCATTCTGTTCCAGTTTATCTTCAACTTGGTCCTCCTCTTCATTATTAGAGTCCGAAACACTGGCTTTGCTTAACGCTTCTGATGACTAAAATAATAATAATAATAATAATAATAATAATAATAATAATAATAATAATAATAATAATAATAATAATTAATAATAAAATAATAATAATAATAATAATAATAACAACAATAATAATAATAATAAAAGGATTTCAAAAAAAACAAACCCATATCAATTATTTTATCATTCTCATTTATATAGATTTACTAAATTAATTAAATACAGAACGATAATTATAATGTTGTACATCACGATTATTTTAAAAATAAACAAGAAATTTCCAATAAGTGACACACGTGAAATTTTTTATTAAAAATATTATTTCAATTTAAATTATTTTTGAATGGTACATTTTTTTCAAGTAAAAATTAAATAGGTTGGAGGGGCCATTTTTTTTTCGGAGGTGTGTGCTGCAGAATTTTACGCATTCCTGAGACTTTTTTTTTTTTTACAGTTGACACTACCGCTCACAGGCAGAGCCCAACTCAAGGAGGGGATGTACTCAATTTAACGTCTGAATAGAACGAAGCGAAGCTTAAGGAGTGAATATTTCACGTCCTGCCACCCTACCAGTTACGAATCTGGGTCTCTCACTCAGTTGGGTAAGTGATATATATATATATATATATATATATATATAGATATATATATATATTTATAAATTATATATAATATATATATAGTATATATATATATATATATATATATATATATATATATATATATATAATAGTATATTATATTATATTAAGAATGAAAATATAGGGAATCTGCTTAGAATAAGAATAGTGAATGGTGCTTTTGTAACTGATGAAATGGATGTGAGGGGAGTGTGGAAAAGAACACTTCGAAAATCTGCACAATATTAACAGTAAGGATGAGGTGTTAGTAATGTGTGTGGGTTTGATGTGCAAGAAGGAATAGGTATTTGGGGATGAGTTATTAGTAAGGAGGAGGTAATGGTATTGGTGAGGAAAGTGTAAGAAGAAATGGTAAATCTTTTCAGTATAGATGTAAATTACTTAGTGAAATGATTCAAGAGCGGAGCGAGATTGGTGATTGATTGATTTGAAGTTTGTGTAATAAAGCGTTTTATGGAGGGTATAGTCCAAGGGCATTGGAGGAGAGCTGGTTATAGTACCTTGTATAAGGCGTAAGGGAGAAAAGTCGGAACTGTAGAAATTATAGGGGAATAAGTTTATTGAGTGTTGTAGGGAAGGTATATGCTGGTTATTTTAGGTCGAAAGAGTGCGTCGAGTGACTGGGACTGATTTCGTGAAGAACAAGGTGCGTTTAGGAAGTGGTAGGAGATGTGTGGATCAAATCTTTACATGGGAAACAAATATTGAAAATGAGAAAGCAAGAAAAATTTGTATTTAGTTTTATGGGATTACAACAGGCTATGATAGAGTAATTTAGCGGAAGCGTTATGCAGGTTAGTGATATTTATGGTGTTGGTGGTAGGCTTCTGAATGGAGAGTCGAGAGAGAGAGTGTCCTATGAACACGTGCAACGTGCTGATAAGAATAAATGTGTCAATGGTGATTGTTTTAGAATTAATAGCGGAGTGAAAAGGGTTGGGTAGTGTCTACCTTGGTTTTCAATTTGTATTATGGATGGGGTTATGAAAGAATTTGAGGTGGGATGGCAGGAAATGTGCTAGTAATGGTGGAGAATGGAGTTGAGTGGAGGGTCCCTACCTATTATAATGCGGTGATTTGGTTCTGTGTGGCGAATCTGAAGAGATAGTCTGAGAGGATTGGTAGAGCGAATTTGGCAGAGTGTGTAAAAGGAGGGGCTTGAAAGTAAACGTGGATAAGAGTAAGGATATGGTTGTGAGTGAGGACAGTCCTCAGTGTGAAGTTATGTTAGATGGTGAGCAGCTAGAACAAGTGTCTGAGTTTAAATATTTAGGTATATGTTGGATGAGAAGGGAACGACGATGCAGAGTGTAGTAGCGAAGTTGTGAATGGCAGAATGGTTGCTGGTGCAATTAAATGTTGGTAAATGCAAGGGACTAAGTCTTGAGTGTGCTTAGGTCTTACATGACGGTATGTTGTTACCTGTGTTTATTGTATGTAGTGGAGACTATGGTCTGGGAATAAGAGGTATAGATCTAGGTACATTGTTTCAGATGGACAATCTTAGGTGTGTGCTAGGTGTGAGTAAGAGATTGATAAAGAGAGAATGAAACCGTTATTAGAGAGTGGGTGTGTTGAAGAAAAGGTGTAAATGAGAGAATAAATGAAAGTATGTTGAGCATAGGTTTGTCTATGTGCGAAAGGAGAATGTAGTAGTTGGTTAAGCGAGATGTATAGGGCTGAGGTGTGCGGAAACCGAGCCGGCTGGAGACCGTAAGAGGAAAGTGGATTGAGTCGTGAAACGAATGTCTGAAGGAGAGAAATGTTGAGTTGCAGGAGGCGAGAATAAAGCGTGCATGATGGAGAGAATGCGGGGTTTTTGTATGGGGCATGGTTGTGGCCCACCTGGGCCAGGCCGGATGAACCCTTCATGACGATTTACCATAGGAGGGTCCGTCGCGGTCCATGATGCTCTAGGGTGTGCATTTTCTGTCTGTGACGAGCTCTCACTAATTAATGGTACAGAAGGCTGGGCTTTCTTTTCCGGCTTTCTTTTCGAAGTTTGTCATGTTCTCCTACTGCTTTTTCTTTTCCGATGCTTGTACAGCACCCTTACCCCCAATCTTGGGGCAAAGAGGAAGTGAAAGAAAGAAAGAAAAAAGATATATATATATATATATATATATATATATATATATATATATATATATATATATATATATATATATATATATATATATATATATATATATATAAATATATATATATATATATAATATATATATACTTCTCCTGCCGTACTAACAACCGCTTCCTTCATTGCTTCCAGATTTTTTTAGTTTCAACTTGTTCACATTCAACTGATTTACTTGCAAGCGCTCTTAAATACTTATCCTTATTACCTTCTTCACTTAACTTCGCACTCTTAAATATACCCACTTCCTTCCTAATCACCCTCCTCTCCATCAAAGGCCCCACTAACTTAATATTACATAGAACAACATAATTGATCGATAATCCCATTGCCTATCCTCTCACTGAATTTTAACATCAACACAATACATCAACATCTCCTTCTTCACCAACACAAAATCAATCATACTTTCACTTCGATACCATCTCTACCTACACCAACTCTAGTATACTTATGAATACTTTTGTGTTTAAAGAAAGTATTACATACACACAAACCTCTCTCCTCACAGAAATCAATCACATTCCTACCATTCTCATTTTATTTTGACATCCCAAAGTCACCTGTTATACCATCCCTTTTTTGATCACCTATCCAACCATTTAGGTCACCTAATACCATCAATCTGAAGCTTCTACTCACCCCATCTAAAACATCATTCAGATTACCCCAGAAAATCGCACTCTCTTCAACATTACCCTCAGATGGACCATATGTCATAACCACACATACCTTGACCTTTTCAAACTTAAATTTAACCATTAGAATTCTAGCACTCACCCATACAAATTCTACCACCATAGCTATGTACTACAAGTCATTCATCAGAATTACAACTCCTTCTCTGCCCCTCTCATTACTTTCCACACCAGCACAAACACATTTCACACCACACCACTCATTCTCACAGTTCCCTTTCATCTTTGTTTCAGTCACAGCGAGCAAATTAAACTTGCCCTTTCTAAATACATCCATCACCTCTCTCCTTTTCTTCTCAACATTTATTCCTGTGACATTCCATGTACCCATACAATTCATACATTGTCGTCGAAAGATAGAAGGCCGCTTACGGCGATCACGACCTTTTCCGAGGCATGTATTATCATTTGAATTCTTTTATGTGCATATTTATATCTTATTTTATTATAATTATAAAGGGCTTGACAAAATACGAGTCCTTCTTAAATATACTGTAGTGGTTCGCCCATCGGCACTGTCTTGTTGAAGTCATTGGTCGTTTTCGTTGAGGTTAAAATCATAACGATCCCGCTTAGTTTTACTATACTAATATTTTTGTTTATTTGTGTTAGGTGTTAAAGGATCACTTAGGAACCTCCTAGGGATTTGTCAATTTTTGGTGTCTTGTTGTCGGGCCGTAACAACCTTGTAACGTGCTCTCCTTTGAGATCGATTTAATGTCAATAGTTCTTCTACTTTATTTCCTGTAGATTTCCTTTAGTTTTTCTTTAAACTTTTCATGTAGTTTTTTTTAGTCATTCCTTAACTTACATGCTTAATTATTTTCTTTACTAATTTTCTTTCTATTATTTTCAGAACAAATTATAATTAAAAAACTAATCTTAATTAATAAGGTTTTTTTTCTTCACTTTTTGATGTAATTTCATATGAGCCGGTTGAGTGGCTCTTGGCTTTGGACTATTGGCTTTTGTATTTTTGGACTCGAAAGTTATCTCATCTTGATGTCTACCATATTTGATCTGTAAGACGAGTGTAGTTATATTGTACTGAAAACCTCTTAACTACAACGTGAAGTTATTGTATCTGCAGCAAGATCTTCTCATAACTGCATAGCGTTCTACTCATAACTTCATCGAGATCTTTTATAAACTGCATGTATCTCGTTGAATAACTTTAGATATAATCTACATTAGTAACTACGTATTTACATGTTTAATCTTACTAATATTGTAGTTACATATTTGTTGTATATTAAATATTTGATTATTTAGGTCTTAATATTTGTTATTGCTTCCAATAATCAGACGTATGTTTATTGATAATATATTATTTAAAACTTGAAGTATTTGATTTACTATGTTCCTGCCTATCTGATTAAACTTGCAAAGTATAAAGACTAATTCTCCTGTGTTGTAAAATAGACTTATTAAAATAAAATTATCAAATATTACTTAGGTGTAATAAAGGCAGCTATTAATAATAGAAGGCGAAGACAGAGTCTTGTGACTTTCTATAATGCCTTACCGTTTGACAAAGCTGAGATAAAGGACATTGTATACTTCGATTTTTTTACTATAGGGTTGTGGGCAATATTGGGAACTTTGAATTTCTATTCCCAGTTCGCGGCGCCAAGCCACTAAAATAAACTTCCAGAGGTGGGACTGATTAAGGGCTTGACACTTTTCACTCTCCCCAACATCTTGCTGCCACTGCATAAAGT
Source organism: Trachelipus rathkii (assembly GCA_015478945.1). Taxonomy (NCBI): domain Eukaryota; kingdom Metazoa; phylum Arthropoda; class Malacostraca; order Isopoda; family Trachelipodidae; genus Trachelipus; species Trachelipus rathkii. The sequence goes on along the minus strand of JABUQX010106705.1, from coordinate 4,203 downwards.
CTAGTTTGCAGAGAGACTGGAGAATAGGGAATATATTTAAGAATAAGTATTCCTGCACCTCCCCTATCAATTTCACATCTTTCTATAGAGGTTTGCGGCGATTTATATTCCGATGGTTGGAAGTCGCGATGACACAGTCGAAGTTCTTGCAAACATATGCACTTTGGTGTACATATGTTTATTAGTTGAACAAATTCTTCAAAATTAGAGTAGTAGCCACGACAATTCCATTGAAAGAAGGTGACCATGTTATGTTGTTATGAACTTTATGATAGTCTTTTTGAGACAACTGTCTGTAGTGGCTAGAGGTGATGTTGGAAGTGGATTCAGATTGGGAGAAATAGCTGAGACGTGGGTTTCGACGAGGAGCAACAACAAATCCTGGTGGTAAGGAAAAGTCGTACAACAGAGATTTGGGTCGTATGACTGGATTTGGGGGAGAGTTTTCAGTGGTATTTGGTGGAGGGGCTTCGCCATGAATGAGAAGTTAAGTATAGTTCAACCGAGTTCATCTTATTGTGTTGTGGACTTGATTGGTCATTAGAAGAGCAACCAAAATGCTCATATTTAGGAAATGAAGCGATATTAGCATCTGCCATACAAGCAGATTCAGAAATGGAGGGAGAATATGGCAATGTTTCTATGGAGGCAGTGTAAGAAAGTGACACCGGAAAAGTGTCACTTTTTTGTTGAGGCTGGGGTTGTAATATTGGGATCCAATATGGGATCCGTTAGGTTACAGAGGTCTGAAGCTAGAGACTTTGTCAGTGAGCCATCAGGTGAGTGATTTTGAAAAATTGGACAATTTGGGTTAAGATGGGGAACCTCTGGGTCCCCTTTCATGCCACCAGCAGATTTAGAACGCCTCGAGCGCTTCATTGTTTGCGTTGAACGGTTTTCCATTCATCTCTCTCGGAAGCGCAAGAAGCACTAGAGAGAGAGGGTCCTCATATCAGGCTCCATTTGGGAACTATGATACATTTCATCCGCTACGGCATAGAATCCTTTAGGGAGTGCTGTGGTGGGAAATTCGGAAGAGTTATAAGAGGATTCGGAATAGCTGGAATAATCCTGCAAGCTATCAGAGAATTGGTTGGTGGGTTGCTCAATAGCTGTGATTGCTTGGGTACAATCTATTGAAGTCACTGCTTTTGTCTCAGGAATAGACGTATGACGAGGTCTCTTCTGAGTTTCATTTTTTACATCTGGGGTCAGTGTGTTTTGCTTTAGAAATTCTGATGTTTTGTATTTTAGCGAATAATCTTTAGCTTGGTGATTAATATTTTCTTTGTCTTTAGGAACACCTTTATCATTAGATTGGGTAACGGTGGGAGACAGGTTAGAAGACATAGATGCAGGCCTTTTACGTGATTTTGGACTAGTCTGGAGGGTATGAGACATAGTATCTTGGCAGGAAATGCTCTTCAAGCTTTGTATTGGATGAACCAACTTAATTTCATTGTTAGTTGGTTGAAAGCTAGTACTTGGAGTAGGGTTGATGATGGCATTTTGAACAGGAGATTGGATCAAGGGCTGCTTTTATATTATTTGAGAAGTCGGTAGTATAGGCGATGCAGGAGAGCAGGTTGCAGTAACCACTTGTTTATCTAGAATTTAGGGGAAGAATACTACTAGAATGAAGTTGTGTCTGTGGATTAACACGCGGAGGCAGGGAGGCTGCTGCATTTGTGACAAGATTGCCTTTGTCTTGTGGGATATTTGTCTTTGAGCTGGTGAATGGCATCTCTCCTGCTCAATTTTTTAGTGTTGAATATTCCAAACCTCCTGTTCAAACAGGTAAGACGAGCATTTTAAGGAAGAAACACTGTGGGGTCCTCCACAATTTAAGCGTGGTTTCTTTGCTGTGGAGACATGAAATACCCCATCAGTATATGCCATCCATCTTCCTAGGATGTTTTTCTGAGCATGGCCAAACCGTTGGCACTTAAAGCAACGTCTCGGTCGGGGAACAAATGTGAAAACGCTGTAACTTGTATACCCTATTTTTACCTTTTAAGGTGGATAAGAGGTATTAAAGGTCAGCAGTAAACGAAGATCGGCTTCAGGCAGTTCGCAAACGAGGAGAATCGGCAATGCTTGTAACAGAGGCAGGGTCTTCTGCTGAGATTTTTTCAAAATGATATATCTTCATCTTTCTGTTCAAAAGAATAAATAGTGCCTTTAAAAGTGTTTCTTATTTCATCAGAAGAAATAAGAGGAATGTTTCAGAGAGACGTTATGGATGACAAAATAGAACTTTGATTCCGGGTAGCAGCTTGAAAGAGAATGGACCAATTTCTCATTAATGTGACTGAGTGATCTTCAACTCCAAAGCCTGGTGCATCAAGTGAGAAGAATGGTCTTTGCCTACAAAGAGCTGGGAGTGTAGTGGATCAACAGACAGCAGATTGGCAACACATGTGTCAGCTGGCATTCCCAGAGGGGGAGCAGCATATGGAGTAAATAAATGAGAACGACTTTGACGGGGGGCACCTTTGTGGGATAGCCCTAACCATTTGGGCACATGGGGTGTTAGGGGCATAGCAGTCGACGAATCGCCGAAGTTATACAAAGGAACCTCAGCTGAAGGAGAAGGAAGAAAAGCGGAAGTACCTGCTGGACTAAGAAGTGGTAACCGAGGTGAGGGTCAGATTGGGAGCCCGACGGATAGTAATTGTTGTTATTAAGCTCTCCTTGATTTATTAACGTATTTTCTTTAATAGACATTTCCATAAAAAAGTTTTAAACCACAAACTTCGTCTCCATGGATGAGCAATTATAACAATAAAACAAATGAAACATAAAAGTAAATAACACAATGGGGTGGAAAGACGTATATTTCACAAGGAAAGGTAATCTTTCTCCCCACAACAGGTTGCAGGCTAGAGACCAACACAATCTCCCGAACCCTACCTCGTAGGGTAGGCTGTGCATATGGCCTTATGAAGATCCTCCCCGAACTCTAAGCTGGCTTAACCCCCGTGTACCACACGGCACCTTATATCTTCACGTAAAACTCGAAATTATACACCAAAGTACAGAACAGCCTCCTCAGTGGTTAGCTGAGGCTCAGGTTCCCTACAATTGGCGGACCGGTCAGAGCTAAATGACTGGGTTTTCTCCTATACCCTCATCCACGGGGAAGAAGTGTGAGGTGAGCTGAAACCCATGAGGGAAGAGGCACCGGATAGCCCAAGGGGCTGTGACGGGAAAAAAGGTAGGACAACCTACGTACAAGTTTTTAAAGGTCCTGATGGGTGGGGGAAAAAAAGTTAGAAACTGTGATAAAGAAGGTGGATTGAAAGGACAGAAAATTGATATGAAAAATGAGGGGAAAGGATGAAGGTTTAAAGATTATATAGGTGACAAATGCTAATGCATGAATGCACATACCTGTACCGGGGGAAGGTATTGGCTCTCATCACTATGCCATGCACAAAGTTGTATATCAAGAGCACAACACCACCAAAGGAATCAATACCCCATCCGGTGATATATTTATATATATATATATATATATATATATATATATATATATATATATATATATATATATATATATATATATATATATATATATATATATATATATATATATATATATATATATGAGTCCTATGAATTTAATGGTTTTAAATTCCATAAGTTTGAAAAGGTTCAAGGTATGTGTGGCTGTGACGTGGCATCCCATCTGGGGAAAGGGAAACGTTGGAAGAGGAATCAGATGTGGTAATTTGAATGATGTCCTGGATGGGGTGAGTAGGAGCTCAGATTGATAGTGTTGGGGACCTGAATGGTTGGATAGGTGATCAAAAAAAGGGATGGTATAACAGGTGGTTTTGGGGTGGCGGAGAAAATGAGAATGGTAGGAAGGTGATTGATTTCTGTGAGGAGAGAGGTATGTGTGTGAGTAATTCTTTCTTTAAACACAAGAGTATTCATAAGTATAATAGAATTGGTGTAGGTAGAGATGGTATCGAAGTGAAAAAGTATGAATGATTTCAGCAGAAGAAGGAGATGTTGAAAGTGTGATGGTGGATGTCAAATCAGTGAGGGGTTTAGGAATGGGATTATCGGATCATTATATTGTTCTATGTAAAATTAAGTTAGTGGGGCTGAAGCGGTGCACGAAAACGCGAAAGCGTTTCAATGATAAATGCGAAAACGGTTAAACACCAAATCTTGACTGAACGAAGTACAATG
>JABUQX010106704.1:2500-19314 GCA_015478945.1 Trachelipus rathkii | reverse complement strand
TCTCTCTCTCTCTTCTCTTCATCTTTTCATCTTCTTCTTTTTTCGAGGTTTTTTTTTCTTATCTTACTTCTTTATGTATTCTATTCTTATCTTCTCTTATTGCTCTTCGTTTTCTTTCGGGGGTTTGGTTATATCTTATCTTTTTTTTATTTTTTTGTTTCATTCTTTCTTTTTTTTGTTTTTTCGTTTTCGCATTCTTTTTTTTTTTTTTATGTCTTCCTAGTTTTATTTTTTTTCACTAATTTTTCTCTTTTCTTCTTAATTTCCCTTTTTTCTTCTCTTTTCTTATTGTTCCTTTTTTTTTCCTCTTATCCTTCTTAGAACTTACATTAGGCAAGGAACTGTGTGGGTTTACTATTTTATTTCTTAATCTTTTTTTTCTGCTTCGTTTATTCACAATTCGGATTTCTTTTTGCTAAATCAAAGAAGCATATTACTTGACCAAATTACTTTTAAAAATATAATAAGACCTGTAGACTTTCATCGCTAACTCATTTTTATAAACATTAATTATGAAGGACTTGGCCCAACAAGCATGCATTATATTTTTCACATCGAATGCGCTCGCTCAGCACTTCTAAGTAGTTTCGTAAAAAAAAAAAAATTATACTGCGCCTAAGTTTGGAGGTTTCCATCTGTCTTCATGCTAACGGCATTATTTAAACTTTATTTATGAAGATACTTCTATACAACCATTAACAGTATTTCACAACGCTCAAATTTTTGCATTCTGCACTTCTAAAGTATTTTTCGTACTAAAATAAAAATTTCATGTTCGGGAATTGCTCTACAACTCAGCCCTAACAGAAGTCACGTTCAAGCCAGTGCTGACGAAATATGAATGATTTCAACAACGATAACAGTATTTCCACACACTTTGATAAATTTACGATTACTGCACTTCTTAAGTATTTTCGTACCAAAAAATAAAAATCTACTGCTGCACTAATACTCAAAAATTTAAGACTGACAGACTTCATGCTAACGGCTTTCTATAACTTAATTATGAAGATTTTCTTTCACTCTATAACACACAATATACAGCAACACGCACATATCGTCTGTCTGCACTTCTAAAGTATTTCGTACTCAAAAAAAAAACTTACTTGCTGCCAATTCCTAATTTAGACCTACAATTCACCTAACCGGCATTTTAACTTATATTATAGCTCGATAGGATTTTTCAAACAACCAAATCTGTCATTTCCACATCTCGCGCATTATTTTTTACTTCGTAGTCGCGCTGCACTTCTAAGTGAGTGTTACTACCAAAAAAAAAACAAATCTACTGCTGCCATTACTCCAAAATTTAAGACCTGACACGATTTTCATGCAACGGATTTTTATATACTTATTATTTGATGATAAGGTACTCTTTCAAACATATCATAACTTGTGTATTTCCCTCACACCTCGTTATCTTTTCGTGAGCATTTCTTCCTGAGCCTTCTAGTTATTTTCGTACAAAAAACGAACTGTTTTTACACTGTCTCGCAATGCCCAAAATTAGACCTGACGAGTTCATGCTAACGCATTTTATAACGTTAATTATGAAGGATTTCAACAACCCTTACGGTCTTTCCACACACCTCGAAATTCGAGTTCGCCACTTCTAAGATATTTATTTCGTACAAAAAAAATCTACTGCTGAAAATTTTACTCAAAATTTAAAATGCAAAAAATCATTCGCTAACGCTATTTTTAATAAACTTTAATTATTTTAAGGATTATCAATCTACCCAAAACAGTATTTGACAACGACCTTGAAATTTGTATTTTTGACCTTTGCAGCTTACAAAGCTTATATACACACCAAATGTTCTGATGGGCAAATATTACTCCAACAATTTAAGACATCTCTGACAAATCATTCTTTCCTGTCTCCTTTCAAATTCTCCTTGTGGGATCATAAATGACTTTAGTAATAAACAATGAATATCGTCTAATTCACCCATTAGCTAATAACTTTCTCTTTGCTTTAAAATAGAAAATTTCTATCTACTTAATTAATTTACTCTCTTATATCCAGATATCATATAAATTTACCACTAATTGTAATCTAACAATATTAAGTTTATATATTATATTCTATATATAATTAGATGATCTCTTTTAGTATTCTATTATATTATATAATTTTATATATTATCTTTCTTATATAATTATACTTTATTTCTTAATTATTATATACATATTACTATATAATATATACTTCACTTACTATTATTATTTTATTTATATACTTATATATATTATACATATATGATTTTCTGTGATTAAAACGTATCTGTTTTACTCGATTGTGCTCTAAGAGATTCACCAGTTCCCTTTCAGGTCCTCTCACAAAGCTATATATTTTCCATCCTATTCTATAGTAAATGTTAATAACTTGAAAATAATGGTATTAAAAAGTGCCAAAAAATGACCTGGGACAGCATTACATGATTTGCTCTTACTCAATCTAGTAATGCCCTACCAATCCCTAACATTTTTAGGCTGGTTAAAAATTTCAACTTTTACCGGCTTGGGTGGTGTTACTTATCTTTTCTTCTTTGTGGAACCGTTTGCTCTTGAGCATTAGATGTTCCTATAAGTTGATCCTTGATTTCAATAAATCTTCTCTTATTTTTCTTTAATCATTTTTGTAGACTCAAATTATTTGACGGTAGCATCTTTTTATCTATAGTAGCCAAATGTTCGTCATATTCATCTATAGTAGCCAACTATGCCCCGGCAGTTCTTTTATTAGCCCTCCCTTATCTTAGCGAGGTCTGCTCAGGATACTTGATCCAATTAACTGTCGCCTCATCTTCCTTAATTAATACTTTTCTGTACCATTGTGATTATCCCGAAATTTATATTATATCTACTTTTTTTCAATTCTATTATCACCTTTTCACTAATTTATAAATAAATTTTTAATCCCACTAGGCCTTTCGCAATCCAAAAAGTAACCCAGGGTAACAGTTAGTTAATACTGTCTGAGCTATCTCCAGTATACACCTATCGTCTTATTAAGTATCTATATATAGTATATATTATAGTGTTCTCAGTGTTATCAGCTTAAGTCTATACAATATATTAGTAATTAGTATATATAAATATTTTCTTATTCACTGTTTATATACTATGTCTATTCATAGTAATCTTAAACTTATCTAAAAATAAATATATGTCCCCTATAGTAATTATATATAACTATTTATATAATTGTTTATTATATTAAATGAATAATAAGTTCTTTTATTATACCTAAATACATTATCTATAAATATATTAATCCAACTATTAACAGTACACCACCGTCAATAGCTTTCTTATAATATATTATACATCACTCAAATATTTTTCTTATAATTTACAATGCGAATGCGAATTTTTTGAATATTTCAAATTTTCGTAATATCTCCTTGTTTATGATGAAGGATTGGATCACAATACATACTTTTCACTTGTAATTAAATATATTATATATATATATATATGTATAGAAAGATATATATCTCTAAAAAAACTGTCGTTATATTTAGCGTGTAATAAAAGATTTCTATATATGAGATATTTAGTGGCAATAATTCTTATAATATATATATTACAATATTTTATATCCACTTATCCCTCACTAGTTATATATGCCTTTCAGCGATTAATAATAATAGAATATGGCCAGTAATATTCCCGAAAAGTTCAATGGCATAGTAACCGATATTATGAATACTATTTATATTATGAGAACTCAATTAATAATTTGTAGCATTCTACAAGCAGATAGCTAAAACAAATAATGATCATAACATTACTTTATTATTTATTGATGTTCAAAGGATCATCTTTATGAGATAATTTTCATTTCGAAGCATACCCACTCTTTATAAAAAGAAAAAAATTTATTTACTATCTAATTTATTTAATTTTTAAATAAACCAATCTTATATTAGATATTAGTTAATTAAAATCTTCAGTTTGCCCTCATGTTATTGATCCTTGGAAATAAGATCTATGTTACATATCTATATTTCACAAAAAGGATAAGAAAAAACAAAAAGAAACACAAAAACAAACCAGCACAAACGGCCCACCACCACCAAGCCTAAAAGACCCCAGTCTGTCATACTCGTCGTTATACTCCAAAGAGTCGCTGAGCTGGTTTCATTACTCTCCTTTTTACTAATCCTTTTGTTTCTTCTCTTCAATAGACAAATTATGGATTATTATCAAGCATTCTTTTTTACTAATTTCTCTCTTATTGTTCGTATGTAGATAAAGTGCCAAAATCCCGCCTTTATTTTATCTTTCGCAAAAAAGAAAATCTATTATTTTTTTCTTTTCTATATCCTATTACTCGTCGCTGTCTACCATCTTTCAGTATATCCGACGGAGGACAGAAGATCGGACGAAGTCCCTCCGTCGTTTCCACCGTGTAGCAAAACCCGACTCTATTCCATCGTTCTTTTTACCCGAGGGTAATCTTGCTGTAAAAAAAACATAATTCAACATTTTGACCTTTCCGGTCTCACTCCGGGAGTAGCCGCATCTTTTGATATTTTTATCAAAAAAATGAATTTTGTTCAACAATCGTTTTAAACAATTTTTTTTCTAATTTTTTCGCAAAGCGTTATTTTTTATTTTATTTTTAAAATTTCCGGTTGGGTAAAAATTCGACACTTAGTAAAAATATTTATTTTCGTGTACCGTTTTAGTTTTTACGTGTACATGGCCCTTGGCCCTTTCGCTTTTTCGGGGATTGCTGACCTAGTATATATATATATATATATATATATATATGGGTATTATTATATATATCATGATAATATATAATACTATTAAATATATATATATATTGTAATTAGTATATATTATTTTTTTTTTTTTTTTTTTTTGTTTTGACGTCTCCTTGTGTTCCATCTCACGGCTCACAGGAAAGAGCCCATACTGGGCTGAAAAATCAGCACCTTGGGACTTCCCGTTTGAAGCCCCCCCCTTTCAACATAATCTCTCCAGTATCAACGGAAGATTATGCCGACATTTGGCACCTCCACCCATCATATGTATTGGTAATTAAGGTATTGAAAATGCGAAGTCGATTAGCTCGATTACTATATAAATAAGTTTCTAGGCATTTTCTAAATTCTTTTCTAACAATCTTATACTCATAACCTATCAATCATAGTATACAGAGTTAATATTATATGTCTTTCCCTTGTTTGATTCTATACAGCTGCCCACCCGGCCGTCAGCAAGCGCCCTCCCACGCAAAGGTATCGTGTACAATCTCCAGCTACCCGCAGGTGCGCACATACCGTTACGTTCCCGCCTCTGCTGCCAGAGCCGCCACTGCAGGGCTCAAAATTATTTTACGCGTTAAAACCGCACGCTCCCGCGTTGCGCCTCGCAGGTTATCGCAATATTTCGTATAAGACTTCACGAAACGAAGAAAGCATTTGGAGAATTGTATAGTGTATGTTGGCACAGAAAGGCACGATTATGTTATATGTTAAAACTATTTCAATGAATTTCTTTCAAATAAATATATACTATGAGTCATCATTTTTATTTTTACTTTAACTAAATTTATTATTAATAAAAACATTTTGCCTTAATAATTATCTGCTTAACACCTCTACTATTTAATATAATTAACATTATTTTTCTTTTATATAATTTTAGTAACTTTTGAATTTAAAATTAAGATTTTTAAAAATGTATGTATAGAAGTAAAAAAAACCAGAGTGTCTGATATAAAACATTTTATTTTACTATACTAATATTGTACGAAATTTTATTAAAAACTATTAATAGTAAATCTATATGTATACACCTCACCCTTTAAAAGCTCTCAAGTAAATGCATGTAAAAATTCACCAACTAAGCACGTGTATGCGCGTACTCGGAAGCTATCTATTGAGTGCATTTTTGATCAATTAAATGTTGTTATATCTTAATGCTTGTAAATCATATGATATTTTACTAAAGCGTATTACAACTCACATCATCTTTAATTTTCCATCTATCTATATTACATAACCTTTTAAAGCAGTTCCACAATGCAGTGTGGATAAAATTTAAGTTGTTAAAAAACTTAGCAAGAAACAAGGGTTTAGCTAATGCTTTTTGTGTTTATATCTGTTTTTACTGCTCTTGCATTAAACTATACAGTGATGTCTTTACGAGGACATGCCATTATAAACCTCCAGTCCTCAGGAACCCTAGTTTCATTAGCATCCCAATTATGTGACCTGAGTAAAAAGCAAAAGAAAGTAAACATCAGCAATTATCAACCTGCAGCCTCACCGGAAATTATCTAAACAATGGAAATATTAAGTAATGCTATTTGTTCTTTACTATTTACTGTTGTTTACTCTCCTCACTCCTATGATAGTTGGTGTTGCCCTGTATACGATAACTCACCATATTTATTATTTCTATACACATTACATACCTAATAAGCAAAGTGTATATATTCTAGTACCACTCAATGAGACCGAGTGCTATATATATCATCTATACGTGAAATATAGTGATGCTTTTGTTTTACTGTTTTTACTGCTTTAACTCATGTGTTTACATAGCTTTAACAACTCATAATTGCTCTTACTGTGCTTTAACTACACCCATCTATATTTTATCATTATTGTATTCATTTATTATTGAATTTTGAGATATCATAATTTTTTATTATAATTTTTATTATTTTCTATTATTTTAGTTTATCCCTTTTTTTGAAAAAATACACTGTATTATTTTATTTTTGATTATGGTTTAGAGGAGTCTGGTTTAGCATAAAATTGTTACTTCTAATGCCTATAGATATTATCATTTAACACAGACACACACACACACACCATAACACACACACACATCCCACACACATTCAACATCACACACACACACACACACATCTAACATAACACAAACCATCTACACGAACACATAATCTACCGAAATAACAAAATTAATACATTATGTATCCCAGCCTTACACCTACACCTACACACACACACACACACAACACACACACACAACTATACACAAGTCCAAGAACATTTACGTAATCAAAATGTACACCAACTACACAGCACACCTGTGTTTAAACAATATAATATATCAAAATAATAATAATTTATATATTTGTAATGAATAATAAAACCGTGGATGAATCAGAGCAAATTTTAAATTTGAATATTATATTTTATAGTTTATTAAATAAGTTAAATATTAAAAATATCTCATTTCATATATAAACTAATTTTAAAATATTAACAAAGTATTGCTTTACATTACTATATATTAAATATCAATCATTAAATATCTTATAATTTAATAAAATGAACTTTACTACCCTAAATTAAACTGTTAATACTTTTTGTTTATAAATTTATAACTATCAAGTTTTAAAATAATTTTTACTGATATGAATTTATGAAATTTTATTAAAAAACATATATTTTTACGTAAAAACTTAAAGCAATTAAATCAGTAAATCAGTTAAGGCAAGCCCTAGCGCCCTCTTACACCCAAGCCGTCTTATAAATGCTCAAACAGTTTTGTAAATAACTAATTAATCTAATAACTAGGCGCTTAAGACCATCCCATCATATTAAAGTCATGTAATATAATGGGTGCTCATAGAGACCTAACATACAATATCCAAAGTTCTCTGGCCAGCGCTATTTACATTAAACATGTGCATTTTTATTAATAATCTATTTTATAATATTTACATTAAATCTAATACACAATTATGTCAGTGCTACATTAGTGAGTGACTGTATGCTCGCGCTCAGGTTAACTAAAAGGCTATTCTCAAAACAGATTATTCCATAACATCAATCTATGGATCTCAATCTCACCTCTCTCAATAATACTAAATATCTACTCAGCATCCTGAAACTGGTTTCAACACAGACAATATGAAAATTAATCACAACACCGCTTGACTCGGATGAAAAGAAAGGATACTAAAACTGACCTCTCTCTCTCTCTCTCTCTCTCCTGGTAAAAGATGTGATTGAAATAGCTACTTAGGCCTAAATTTAAGGATAAGCCTCTTTTGTGACCCCGGGGCGATTGGTTTAGGCCTAATACCCAAAGGAAAAAATAAAATCAAAATATATTTCAACTGACCTCTTTCGCTGTTAAAAATGTTGGTGCAATAGACTTCACGTTAGGCCTAAAATTTTTAGGGCCTAATATATATGGACTAACACCTTTGGTGTGTGGTATCCAGAAGGCTGATTAATATTAAGCCTCAATACCGGGTCAAAAGGTAATTCCCAGTATAGACAAGAATCAGATGTTATTATATATTTTCCATTGGTAAAACATACTGATAAATTTCAAACTGGTAAAACTAAACACAATGGATTCAGGTAAGATTCTTTTCACAGAGCCGGTAAGAAGGAAATGTTTACGCATAAAATTCTTGTGAGTGCCGGAGCTAATCCTTATCTCTGGATTCCTTCGCACTCCTGCGCATGTTGACCTTCGCGAGAAAGGGTGATTAACTCCTATCGCCTCTCTCTGCTCCTTTTAGTATGTAGATAACCTACATGGTTTTTTATATCCTGAGCCTTACCTGTGTGAAGGTATTCAAATTTATCTTTAGTTCTTTAATCTTGTATATTGAGGACCCACGTGTCTCCTACCACCATCACCAACCTCATTTTAAGATATCATACTCTTCCTCGGTGTTAAAGCGCGCTGCACAAAATATTTCTATCAGCTGAAAGCTGCCTCCCTATTTGGTGCGGATTCACAGTTGGTATTACCACCGTGTGTATATCATGACCCCATCTTAACAGCTATAACCTCTATGAGGAGATGAACTAAATTGTACACATGCGACACAGTCAAACGTCGAGTGACTCGGTCGATCAATTCTATATATAAAGATAAGCTCTAACTGGCTTTGATATTTTTTACGTGTATAAATCAAAAACCTATATGCTCTAGTAGCCAAACGTTATTTTATTGTGAGACCGCGGGTTGTGGATGACTACCTCTGTATAGGATCCACCATTGTTATGAAAGAATGAGATACACAAAGTGTACATCTAAAACGTCTCATCCAAGAAACTTTTTGTAGGGGAGCTCACCTGTGATCAATGTATAAATTAGGTGCGTGAGGAGTAGTAGACATATAGTGGATTCTAGATCAAAACTCTACTCTCAACACTGGTACTATATATATTAAGATGTTAATTAATAAACTATCACTAGTTTGTCCCTGTATGGCTGACAGTACATTCTTTCTATGGTTGTAAGAACTGTTAAATTTTTTAATGAAATCAATATATGCCAAAATTACTACTCATAGAACATCATATTAAAGGTTACAGCTTCGCTGAATAATATATGTCTGATCAAGAGCGCGTTTTGCAGATTGAAGTAAGACTGTGAAATGGGTGGTGGTAATTACCGTATCTGTAGTATCTTCTTATGATGTTTTATATTTTATTACTCACCTAATAGCTTGTTAAACCAAAAAAAACAAAGAAAAAACCTATAAACTTCAATGCAAAGTATTGTTCTTTGATTATAACTTCTCAAAAACTCCAAGATTTCCATAATGAATACTGATATCTCTATTCTTAGTGTTTTCCACAAACTGGCACAGTGTCCATACAACTGGTCACCTCTGATAGTTTTGCCAATGTCACCGACATTCTTCTTCTTTCGTCGCTGCTGTTGCTTCTGGAACCGACTTTAAAATTTTGTTCGTTGCTTCTGAAATTCGTTAAACCGAGGGATATATATATATATAGTATATATATATATATATATATATACTATATATATATATATATATATATATATATATATATATATATATATATATATATATATATATATATATATATATATATATATATATATATATATATATATATATATATAAATAACACTAGAGCCCTCCATATAGACATCTTTAATCAAAAATTATAAACAACGTTTCGGAAAAATATACTGTTTCCATCATCAGGTGAAGTAACTAGAAATATAATATCAAATAATAATAAAAATCGAAAATGTACAATTTTACAAAGTTCAAAATCCTAAAACAAATTTAACAAAAAATCTTGAAAATATATACAAAACTCTAAACATCATACCATTTATAAAACTAGATTTAATTTAGAATCCTTGGACGTCGCTTCCATTATATAATGCAGAATCTATAAACAAATATAATAGTTATAAAATTTATTTAATCAATTTGTCTAGGGGTAACTAAAAAATAAATCAATTTAAATAACAGGATTACGAAGTGTTTTCAGGGAACAGGAAAGCAAAAACTTACCGGTTGTATAGGGATCTTTTGCTAACAAATACATCTAAGTAGGAAAACAAGTTATAAATTGCTTCACAGCAGAGTACGTCAAAACAGTTGCAGCTTGAACGGACCAGAATCACTATTTAGGGAGGGTTTATTATTATGAATGAATAGTGTTTCTAAAATATGTAAGTTGGTTTGTGAATTTGTTTGTGCTAGTATATTAAAATTGTTAAAGCTGTGGTCTGAAGAATGAGAATGATCTCTGATGGAAGAAAAAGCTGGTGAACTCAAGAAAGTTTTTGTACGGGTGGAGACACCTCTGTGCTCATCGATCCTCACAAAAAATTGGCGCAGAGTGCTGCCAATATAAACAGCATCGCAGCTGTCACATGAAAATTTATAAATGATAGAGGAACGAAGAGATGCAGGAGTGTGGTCTTTATGGTTACAAAAGGAAGAGATTTTTCTTGTGGCTGTGAATACCAGATTAATATTTAATTGAGGAAAACATTTCTGTAAAAGGGAAATCAGCTCTTTAAGAATACGTGAAAAGGTAACTTAATATATATACATTGCATTTAGGTACAGTATAAGTCGGAGGATTAGACGAGTAACAGGAGATCAGAAAATCATTTATATATTTGTAAATTAATTTAGTAGGATAGTAATTATTTTTAAAAAAATTTAAAAGAAAATTGAACTCATTATGCATAAGATCGAAAGTGGAGCTAAGGTGATAACCTCTGTATATTAAAGTTTTAATACTATTGCATTTATAAATGAGAGGGACATGGCTGAAGAAATTAAGTCTCAAACCTGAAAAGTTTTTTTTGCGGTAGACGCTTACGGTAAATTTTGGAGTCGATTTTTTAATTAACATATCTAAAAATGGCGGAATACCATTAAACTTCATTCCTTTTTAAAAAATTAATATTAGATCCAATTTTATTACTATAGTCAAAAATAGTAAAACTTGTCTTTATCTGAAAAAGAAAAAATTATCCACAACCGCCAAAGTGAATTGATTTAAATAGAGACAATTTTTTTGCAGCCAAACTTTAAAGTTGTTAAGCATTGAGCCGCCAAACGTATACTGGCGTAACCCATTCCCAGCTCATAGAAACTGGATCAACACTATACGGTATATATATATACATATGAATATATGATATACATATATATATATATATATATATATATATATATAGAGAGGATATATATATATATATATATATATATATATATATATATAATACTCACGTTTTTCTGAAGTATTGTATTCAAAGAACATTTAGTGTTTAGCTATTTTATAAAAGTACTTATAAAGTCTAAATGTTAACCTTTCATTTAGAAAATACCATATCAAAAAAAAAGCTGTATGGGAGAACGTTTATCGATTAATTTGAATAAAAAAGTTTTATTTTTCTATTAAATACGTTTTCTTATTTAATATGAACGTAAATAATGTAAATTCTGCAGTGTAATATGATATTTTATTTCAATTCTATAACCTTTATATCCTATTTATGTGGAATAACCTATTTTGGAGAAATTTGGAAAATGTGATTTTTCGCGGTTTTTTTTTTTCCCTCTCTCTCTCTCTCTCTCTCTCTCTCTTCTCTCTCTCTCCTTCTCTCTCTCTCTCTCTCTCTCTCTCTCTCTCTCTCTCTCTATATCTCACTGATCTTTTGCTGAGGTCATTCTATACGTTTATGTATAATAAATGCTCATATCATTTTCAAGATGCCACACAAACAAAAACCTTCAAGCAACATACAGACTGGTGAAGACAGGTACAAGTCATACCGTTAATCCCAGGCCTCTCAGCCTCAGTTTAACATGGATATTTCCGTCGACACTTATACCTTTCAATATGTCACAATAACGAAAAACCTCAAGCAACATGCAGATCGGTGGAGACAGGAACATCAGTCACACAGTTGATGTGCCCAGCCCACAAGCCTTCCTAGTTTAACATGACTAATTCCTTCGACACTACTGTAAGGAATCATGTTCTCTACGAAAGGACTCAAATTGTATCAGGTGTGAACTAAATTTTGTTTTTCCAGCTCGATTAAACAGACGAAATATCTATCCAAGTATGGCCATGTTCAAACGTTTGGCAACCGTGCCACTCTACTATATATAAGGGATGGACAACTGAGGAAATGAATCATCAGTATATTTGTAGTACGTACAATACAATGGCAGACCAAATACCACTGCTTACGAGATACATATATATATATATATATATATATATAGAAAGAGTATATATATACATATATATATATAGTTATATATATATATATATATATATATGTTATATTTATATATATATATATATATATATATATATATATATATATATATATATATATATATATATATGATACATATATATAGTATATATATATATATATATATATATATATATATATATATAATATATTATATACATATATATATATATATATATATATATATATATATATATATATATATATATATATATATATATATATATATATATATATATATATATATATATATATATATACTATATATATATATAGGTAAAGTTACTTAACGCCCACACGGAACTGGTTCCTAGAATCAAAAAAATTTGCAGAGCTTCCAATATACAAATAGATTTTAGGGTTTAAATGAAAAAAACAAAAAAAACAAATTATATCTCTAAAAACTACAATAGCCATGTTTTGAATACATTTTTGAATCCTGTAAATTTAGTATGAAAATGTAATTAAAGAATTTAAGGGTATACTGCACCGATGGAGTTGGTCGCTGGCCTGGGAACTACGGGTAGGGACTATCTTCTGGGAGGGTCTCTGAAACCCCGCTCTTTGGTATTTGCGTGTCGCGGGGGTTCCTCCGCCCCCCGGCAGGAAACGTCTCTGAGTTCTCGTCGGCTCGAGCCCCCATACATTGCCGTAATAATCTTTACAAATAATATATCATATATATAATTTCGCCTCAGAACAGGTGGAAAAAAAAAAATCATTTCGACCCTAGAACATTTATTTATGTATCATAGATGCATTTTTTTTTTGATCCGAGCTTCCGTTCCGTGTGGGCGTTAAGTAACTTTGTCCATATATATATATATATATATATTATTATTATACATATATATATATATATATATATATATATATATATATATATATTATTATATATTATTATATATATATATATATATATATATATATATATATATATATATGTATATATATATATATATATATATATATATATATATATATTATATATATATATATATATACATATATATATATATATATATATATATATATATATATATATATATATATATATATGTATATATATATATATATATATATATATATATATATATATATATATATATATATATATATATATATATATATATATATATATATATATATATATATATATATATATATACATATACATATATTACATACATAAAATGTATTTAAAAGCATAATACACACCCGGGCCCAGGCTGTAAATTTGAGGCGGTAAATCAGATAATGAATATTTTTTAAAAACTTATATATTAGTCAGTGATATATATATATATACATATTAGATATTATTATATATATATATATATATATATATATATATATATATATATATTATTAATATATATATTATATTATATATATATATATATATTAAGATATTATTATATACATATATATATATTATTTGATAAAATATATATATATATGCATATATACATATATAAAGAAGATATATATATATATATATATATATACAGTATATATATATATATTATAAGAAAGATATATATACACATATATATATATATATATATATATATATATTATATATATGTTGTTATATATATACATATATATATGTAAAACATACATATAAATATATGTCCAATAATATATATGAACAAACTTTTTTTCCCCTTTCCTTGCAGGTTTGCTGAAAAAAGTGTCTGTCAACATTGGTATCAGGGTTGCCATATTAGTAATTTGGGCTTTATTTTATCCTTGTTTACTAATTATTTTAATATTTTTATAAAAGGCTTGAAAATGCTCAAAATTCAAATTGTACTGTACTATTTAAAAAAGGAAAATGAAGTGTTATCTAAAATACCAAGAGTAGACTCATTCTTTATCACAAAGACAAATGAATCTGTCGTGAGTGTGGATGATCCAGTTTTAATTTAAAAGTCATTGATGACAACATAACACGGTAATCGTAAACATATGCAAATTAGGACTTTACAAGAATAATGAGAATAGTGACCAGTTAGACGAAGCAATAAGACAAAGAAATCTTATACCAAGTTGATGATCCATTTCATGGAAGAAGAGGCCACAAGTGAGACTACTTTGCAAAAATGATTAATCAAAATTCACAACATAGATTTTTTTACCTTAAGAGAATTTATTCAAAAGTAGATTTTTAACAAATCCTTGTTTGAACGAAAACCTTTGAATGGAGATGTGAAACGTGACTATTTAGTATACTCTCTAACAGTCAAGGATGCGTCTTTTGTGGTCCTTGTAAACTTTTTGGAGGCGGTGTTGTATCTCAGTTTGTAACAGAAGGATTTAATGATTGGAAGCATGGCAATACAAGATTGACTGAACATGAAAATTCCGTTCCCCATCGTGATTGTATGTTGATGCTGAAAAGACTAAATAATTCATTATGTAGAATTGACAAGCAGCTGCTCTCTCAATTAGAAGAAGAAGTAAAATATTGGAGAAATAAATGTACTACAAAGACTTATTGCTGTTATTAAGAAACTTTCCTCACGGGGGTTACCATTCCGAGGCGATGATGAAATAGCTGGCTCTGTTCGAAATGGAAATTTTATGATGTGTCTGGAACTTATTGCAGAATTTGACCCTTTTTTACAAAATCACCTATCTCAATGTCAAAATTCTGGCAAAGGAAGCACTTCTTATTTATCACATAGCATTTACGAAAGAACTTGTCCAAATTATGGCTAGAAAGGTAATCAGTGAAATAGTGAAAGAAATTCAGGAAAGTAAGTATTTTTCTATTATTGTTGATTCCACTCCAGACATTACTCATAAAGATCAGCTGAGCTTTATCATCAGATATGTTATCAAAGAAGGTACGCCTAAAGAACGCTTTTTAGGATTTATTAAAAATCCTGGTCATACAGGTAAAGAACTAGCGGGAACGATGATGAGTTTTCTCAAAGCAAATGAATTAGACATAAGCTGTCGGGGTCAAACGTATGATAATGCTGCTAATATTTCAGGAATATATTCTAGCCTACAAACAAGAATTAAAGAGGTCAACCATCTAGCATATTTCATACCACATGCAGCTCATTCCCTTAATTAGTGGATTTAGCGCTGCCAATATGTTGCAAACAGGTATTTTTGCTTTGTTTGAATCTATAATTTTTTTCTCGTCTCTACGCATCGTTGGGGTATCTAAGAATCTTTCTTAAAGAATATACCGTCAAAAACACTATGGGACAAGGTGGTCAGCCTGAGCGTGAAGCTTGTAAAAGCTCCAAACAGCGTTTGGAAGCCATTGATAAGGCTTTAAACTCTATATCTGAAGATAAAAATGAGAGACCAGTCATTCAGCAGGAGGCAAAGGAATTTTGAAAAACAATTGAGTTCTTGCGAATACTCTTTATGTCTAGTGATATGGGAACCAATACTGGAAAGACTGATTCCGTAAATAAAAATTGCACCTAGATATGAGGCCACCGCTATTAATCAGGCTAACTCTGTGCAACTTAGTGTTAATATCCGAAGGTCATTAGAAGGTCCATAGAAAATTGTGCCAAAGAAAATTGAAAATCTTTACACAAAAAGATATCAAGAATGTATCTAAACTAAGATCTGAGAAAGAAGAAAATTATCAAATATGCATTCTTCAAGCAAGCTTCAATACTATACTAGATAAACTGTCAACAGAATTAAAGAGGCGAAGTTTTCCATACAGCGAATTTTCAGAAAAGTTTTTATTCTTATCAAATCTCACCGAAACCGACCCAGACGACATTCATAAATCAGCTAAATTATTACAAAAATCTATCGATCCGACTTAGAAGATTTTGGAGCAGAATGCATTCATTTAAAATGTTTGCTTTTAGAAGAAGGTAATGGCAGTCAAACCTTGTCCCAATTAAACAAATATTTATATAACAAAAGCCTTCATGATATATATATCCAAATCTGAATATTGCTTTAAAATTATTTTTATGTACTCCTGCGACAAACTGCTCAGCTGAAAGATCATTCTCCACACTTAGAAGGGTTAAAAATTATTTACGTTCGTTCCAGTCCCAACAGCGCTTAGTTCATCTTGCTGTACTTGCTATTGAAAATGATTTCACCGTAAAATTAGATTACGAAGATATTATTGACAAATTTGCTAACGAAAAGGCAAGATGAAAACCTGTAATGAATCATTAATTTGACATGTAGATGTAATAATGTAAGATTGATATATATACATATATATAGTTAGCAAG
>JABUQX010106703.1:0-10000 GCA_015478945.1 Trachelipus rathkii | reverse complement strand
TAGTGGGTAAAAAAAAGTAATTACTTATTATGTTTATTTCTTAAGATTATTTAATTTAAATGGGTAAAATGACATCAATGTTATAAATGATTAATTAGGCACATTAGGCTTTTGGTTAACACAATTATTAAAATGCCCTATCACCTCACATTTTAAGGTTATCACATAATTGTAATTATAACCCGCTTCTTCTGCATCTTTTAAGTTCAAATACATCATCCAATCGGATCCAAATGTATATAAGATTTCAAAAAGGTTAAGACAATAATTTTATGCAACACAAATCCTAATTTCCGGTTCCTGGCAGTGACCGATTTTAAACAACCCTCCTCCTGTAAGCTGAAGGATTTTAACTCCCTTCCTTCCCTGAACTCCAGGCACCCTTTTGTGAGCACGCTCCGCCTTTCAGGCCCATCATACACATCGAGAGATGGAACTCAAGGGGATCCGTTAACAATTTTAATTCTATACAAATAAAATTAATAGTTAAAATCTGATATACAGAGAACCCCTTTTTGAGCAGTTGATTAACAGGTGTATATAGCGGTGCACAGAGCCTATTTATGAAAGCTAGGAAACCTACTCTCACAAGTCGCTGACTTTAGAGTGAGGGAATCGCTGGAAAGAATCAAGCGATTCTCCCCTTGGCCCCTTCAT
Source organism: Trachelipus rathkii (assembly GCA_015478945.1). Taxonomy (NCBI): domain Eukaryota; kingdom Metazoa; phylum Arthropoda; class Malacostraca; order Isopoda; family Trachelipodidae; genus Trachelipus; species Trachelipus rathkii. The sequence continues at coordinate 9,343 of JABUQX010106703.1, read as the reverse complement.
CATAAGACGATGCAGATTTTTTTTTTTTTTTTTTTAGTGAATTGACACTATTATAAAGAAATACAAAATTCTATTCTTACAAATACATTATTACAAACACATTTAAAAGGACCTAATTAATCCCAATCTGGTGGGTTTGACTTTACAACTTTCTTTTCTGCCAAACCCTTCTCCGTGACATTTTTGTAAGGTGGTAGTGAGAATTTTCACAACTTATTACGTTTAGAGACTTGCTATTCTGAATAGTATTAGATAGAGGAAGAAGACGATTTTTTTTTGGAAGGATAAAAGAATCAATTTAACTACTGTCTAACTCTAAGAAAAGCTTTCAGAACTAAGAAGCCCCCCCTTTTTCTCTCTCCCTTTTTATTTTATTTATTTATTATTTATTTATTTATTTATTATTTATTGTATTTATTTATTTATTTTTTATTAACCGTATTACTTTTCTTGCGGTGTCAGGATTCCCAGTCGGTCTATATTATGAATAAATTCGTTACATACATTCAAATTCTCTAACTGCCTCCTTTCCTTGTCCTTTAAAACTTAAACGTATTCTTTTTTGCCCGTAAACACCCGGAAAGGTCCTGAAGTATCTCTCTGTCAGTTTTCCCACATTATATTGTTGATTTCCTTACCAACACGCCCTTGCCTTGCTGGAGATCTTTCGGAACGAACACATTCTTATATTTTACTATACAACCTGTCTGGTGCACAGAGGCCGCGCATTGAAGCCACTTGTTTTCTTCAAATAGGCACCTTTGACTGACCTGGCACTGGCAGTGCCTCCTTCGTGTAATAAGCTTCCTGAGCACTGATAAATTTTGGCCAGAAACATGAGTACACTGGGAGTAACCCTTTCGTCATTTAGAGGGCTAATTCTCAAAACAGTACAATTCTGCCAGCGGGCAAAATTTCAGGCCATATTTAACCCTTCATGGGCACATTTTCATTGACCAGTACACGCTCGTGTCACCATGAGAGCAATGATTTAATTTTCGCGCCATCCATTTGATGAACGAGGGGAAGTTCGGCGTGTGATAATATGTATACTATGTTGAGCTATGGTAACACAACGATCAATAAACAGTTTGCCGTGAATTGGCTCCCCGCATCTGAGACGAGCCTTTTATATATGAACACAGAACGGAAAAATTTCGCTCACAACGTTCAAATCAGGATTTCGACCACTTGCCTGCCTAAGAGGGTAGGCGAAAGGATATTTACTAAATCTGTCGATAAAAACAAGCAGATAATTGTTATCCCATACTATACGGGAGCTTCAACAAATCCACATGAAGCGTATCGAACTTCTCCGAGAAACTTTCCCTGAATCTATCCGAATTCTGGACTATATCGTTACCTAACGCTCTTTGTTCGTCTGAACAGATATCAACAATCCCTGTCATGAATTTCCTTTACTCTACTATGCAAAATCTGAACACGAAAATCATGTCTTAGAACAGTCAAAGTCATTTAATCCCCTAAGTGATTCTTGCTATTATGTATTTTTTCTCATGACAGTCAATCCACCACCATTTTCCGCGTTATTAAGGATCTCTAGAATGTGCCTGTAGAAGTCAACCGCCGAAGGACATTCCTTGCCCCGCATGGGTGAATTTTACTGCTAACAGGCCTTCAATCCGCTAGTTTTCATTCCCTTTATCAAGTCTTTTATATAACCATCAGTCTCTTGTTCTACAGCTATCTCTCTGAAATCTACACCATCCTGGATTTTCTTCATCATCCCACTTAACACTTTTTTACTATACGTTATCGCATTTATTACAAAATCATCAAGGCCATTGTTATTACCGGCTTCGTTACTATTATTATTGCCACTATTATTGTTATTAATATTATTATTATTTTATAATATTATTCATTATATATATTACTATTATTATTATTATTATTATTATTATCTATTATTATCTATTATTATTATTATTATATTATTATTATTATTATGTTATAGTTAGCAGGAAAATATTTTTAAAACTTTCATTAATTAATTTATTACATCTATTCTTTTTATTATTTTGTATCATTAATTTTGGTAATAAGTTATATTATTAATTCATTATTTTTATTATTATTATTATACTTATTATTATCATTAATTATTATTTTATTATTCATTTATTATTATTATTATTATTATTATTATTATTATCTATTATTTATTATTATTATTATTAATATTATTATATTATTATTATTATTATTATTATATTATTATTATTATTATTATTATTATTATTATTATTATTATTATTATTATTATTATTATTATTATTATTATTATTATTATTATTATTATTATTATTATTATTATTATTACCACTTTCGGCAAATGGTGTTCTTATTTGATTATTATTATTATTATTATTTTATTTTTAAGATTACTATGACTATAAATATTAATTATATTATTATTCATTATACTTATTATTATTATTAATTATTATTATTATTATTACTTATTATTATTTATATTTCATTATTATTATTATTGATTCATTATTATTATATTATTCATTATTATTTTATTAGTTATTATCTATTTTTATTATATATTATTATTATTTTTATTATTATTATTATTATTATTATTATTATTATTATTATTATTAATTAATGAATATTATGATTATTAGTACTATAAGTAGCATTACCATTCTTCATTTATATATTACTATTATGCTACCTAGAACTCTTAATTAGATTCTTATTTATTAGTTGCTATGTATTCATTTTATTATTATTATTATTATTATTATTATTATTATTATTATAGTACGCCAGCAAGTCTCGTTCTTTTGATGTTCGATTTAAAAGGCTTAACCCCTTCCCTGTGGAATTTAGAGAATTTAAGTCATCAAGCTCCTCCCCCAATCGTAACCCTGTTTCTATGGTGATTTCTTTCGGCCACGCCCACTCTCCATTTTCTAAACATGCTATTTGCAATTGATATTCTCAGCTTCTATGACCTTATTTCTTTCGTTAGCCAATTCTGTCAAAATTATCGCCAACTTATTTTTAGTCTTAAAGACCAATTTAAATTCAACGTCAAAATATCGCAATGTAGAATCTTCAATAGGAATTCATCTCCCGACATATTAAAATGTACTTTTGTGCTGGTGGCACTCTTTCTTTGATGTAATTGCTAGTGATCAATCCACTGTTGCTGGTACAAATATTGACCCTTCTATTGGCAATTAAGTAAGCATATTTTTGCAAACTGTTGTGTGACGATAAGCAGCTCACTTCACCACTGCGAGTAGTGCCAAATGCCACCTCACGGCAGTAACGGTACTTATAAGCGAAAACCTTGTACTCTGATCATTTTTCTTCCCCATTAGAGCACTAGCCATCGTAAGCTCGCTAACTTCGTGCTTCAATCAGCAACTCAGTTTTTTTCATCAGGAAAAGACAACAAGGTGGCGTTCACCATCGCCGCTTTTGCTTCGCCTGAAAGCCCGCTTAGCTTCTACCCCCCAGGAAATCTTCTTTGTGGAAGCGGATTTGCATTTCAACATTTTCGTTAGAGGTTGCAGTAATTGAGCAGCCCCGGCTATGTTAATTCGGCAGAAGTTATATAGACCGAGAAATGCCCTAAGTTGTTTGATAGTTGTTGGTTTTGCAACATTCACCACTGCATTGATCTTTTCTTTGCTAGGCCTAACGCCCTTCTCGCTAATGTTGAAACCTAAGAAATCTGTTTATCCGACCGCAAGCACACATTTTTTTGGGTTCATATAAATTTTCATATACTTTAATCTCTCAAAACTTTCTCCAACATTGCAACATGTTCTTCAAGAGTTCGAACTGGTGATTTAATATGTCATCTAAGTAAAAAAAACATCCTTTAAATCTCCAAGCAAGATCGACATGAGACGCTGAAAGGCACTAGATGAGCATTTGTATCCCTGTATTAAATAGTTGAAGCTATAGTTACCAAAGGGGCAAGTAATAGTGAAATATTTCTTTGTTTCCTCGCTGATTGGTACAATATAGTAGGCTTGCCTTAAATCGAGCCTCGCTAGCAATTTGCAATGGTGCAATTGCAAGATGATATCCGTTATCTTAGGCAGAAGTAAAATTGTTTTGAGGTGGATCTTTGGCTCAACAACCGCAGATCCACGACCAAATGAATTTTAGCCGTCCGACTTTGGCAGAAGTTAGCCGGAAAACCCCAATCGCTTTTCCCACACCAAATGACCCGCTGGATGTTTAGCAACTTATTATTTCCTCCTTGGCTCCCTCAAAAGATGTGGGGCTATGCTCCTACTCTCAATTTGTATTGCGGAGCCACTGACCCTCAACATGATACGGATAAATTTTCCGCCATTCGCTAGAGTTTATCCCTTAAAGACATTCTCACCTCTCTCCTCCACCCTCAACATCAAACACTGCTGATTTTAACACCACCCCTCCAATACGTTACAATCAATTTACCCCAATCCCCTCCCCCTTCCCCTTCCCCTCCCCCACGCTCCCCTATAGTCTCGTCACTAATCGAGTTGTGAATAGAGCAACAAAAGTCGTTCTCACACGCTGTCCCAAACATAAGCCACGCCCCCTTCTTTTCCCTGTCTTGTACAGATAAAACAGCCCATCTAGTGAGCTGTTCATTTTAAATTAAATTAGGTGCTTCATAGGGTGAACATTTAGAACAGACTCTCGCGAATATTTCCTAATTCAAATCGATTAATAATTCATATTCGCCACAAGCGCAATATATTTAAAGAACAGCGCGTTAGTGGAGAAGATAGAAGTAGTCGACAATGCTAAAGATTATTCAAAAAGCCTCCATTTACTACGCGAATTGCCCCGGATGCGGACTTTGGAATAAATAAACAATTCGCCATTTAAAGTCGGTAATTAGTGAACTTCCACGATGAGTTTTGTAGAAAACGGCATGCCGTAGAACATTAAAAACTATTCCTGCAGCGTAAAAGCGTGGTACCGGTCATTAAAGCTCGTTAGCCCCAAGGTACAATTTTAATTTACCCTTTATAATAAATATTCATCAGGCCTCCATTTGCGGCCCTGGCGACAGTGCCAATAACGCACCCCCGCCATTATCCTAATTCAGACTACATCACCAGGCGAGGAACTTCGGCCTACAGAGCTCTAGTTAAATAATAGATTCAATTGTTAGTTTATCGATTACACTAATATAACCTTATCAAAATAATCACATCATTAAATTGCTGCAACGTATTTTAGTGATTGCACAGAAACTCCCATTTACAGTCATTACCAGATAGGTCACAATGCAGTTATTCTAATAAATTTAATGATCCTTCAAACTTCATCCGAAGGAGGCGAAATTCTTCTCTCCCTAAAAAGCTAAACAATTCATTTTAGGTAAGGGGTTTCGGCCCCCTTCATTATTTACAGTTCATTTTTATCATTATTTTAATAATAAGATATGGAGTCACAAGTCGAATCGCCTTCTACTCGCCGCCTCCTTCCCCCAGTGCTGGGGTGGGGACAGGTTGACTTCCGTTTGGGGAGCATGCGGACTCAATCAGCAGTGTACGGACCCTGCACCTGAGTGTCACCGAGAGTTATTGTTCTTCAATATAATATAAGAATTTAACAACCGTCATTCGCCATCACTATAGTCATCACCCCTAGTTTACAATTATTTATAATTTATTATTGTTACTATCGTTATTAATCTCATCATGCATTGAGTTACAATTAAAAGTTAAAGAGGACTCTACCCCTGCTGACTCTTTGATAAGCGACTCCTGTGGGGGAGAGGTTAACTCACTAGAAGTCCCCGTCTCTGCCATTTGAGTCACAATTTCGTTATTAAAATTATTGCTCAGACTCATGTTAATAACTCCTCCTGTCTCTGATCATTTTTATAAGTAATATCCTTATTAATATAATCTAATTAATATAATTAACATTCCATATATACCCACGATCTCAATAATTACCCTTATTTACTAAAAATGCCTACTTACTATTACGGTCATAAGATTAAACATATTGCATCATTGATTATAGTAACTACTATAAACAACACGTGCATTATTATTATAATTATTATTGTTACAATTAATATTTTCATTACCATGGTAATTATTATTATAAAAATTGTCCCTATCATAGTTAATATAATTTCCATTATTACAATTATAACGTCCTCTACTGTTATAGTAATTATTATGATTATTATTATAAAACCTAGGAAAAATGTTGAAAGATATAACAGTATAGAATTAATTAATATTTCCCCGTCCCAAACATTTGATACTATTCATATAAAATTGCAGAAGTGAACAATTACAGAAACGAGTTTCACTCAGGAAAGCAGTCATTTCCCCAAATTATTTACCCCCACTTGCCTGCGAGTCTCTCACGGACCAGTTGTCAAGTTTCCCTGCTTCTGAAATATTGCGAATTCTTTGTGGGGGTGGGGGAGTCGTCGGGGGTTGTGAGATTAAGGTGTACATTGCACAATATCGACCTTCACATTTAAATGATTTATGCAAGAATCGTCTATGGAACCTACAAAGCCCCTCGGTGCTTGGCCCAGCTGCAACGTTGTCATATGTTGATCGGTTGAAGTTCCTTCCTCTTGAATCTTGATCATTGTTGGGGGTGGGGGAATTTTTTGAATTCTGAACGAGTTCTATCACACTCTTGGCGAGTGACCTCATTTCTTCAGCCGACTTTTCATGAGAAATTATCAACCGACTTATTTCTCTCTCTTGAGCGGAGGACTCTCTGTTAGGTGTCTTTGTGACTTTCTCTTCCACTGGTCGGACTGCATTCAAAGGTTGCCAATCGGTTCTCCCCCCTCTGGGGGGTTGGTAAGCACCGCTTTGGAGAAAAAACTTATTAAAATGTCGTCGGCGATTTCAATTTAATTTACTTCACAATCATGGTTCTTTTCTTTGTCATGAGGAGATCTGCTAATTTTGAGGCAATCGTATAGAAACGATTCCTGAATAAATTTAACATCCGTTATCCGATTATGAGTCAACAGCTGACGATTAGTCGAAGCACTTTCCTTTATCCTAATAACATAGGTCGAGATTGGAAGCTCTCCCCTCCCTCATTTCCAGATTGGAAACTCTTCTATCTGCGTTCTTTAGTGATCGGAGCATAGAGTTTCTCGAATCACTCTTCACTAATTTAGGATGTAACAATCGTTCTATTAGGGAAGTTTTCAACGAATTTGTAATTTCTGCTACAGTGGTAATTTTGATGCCAATTACCCTGACTCTCTCTTCTCTCGCTCGGATCAGTTAATTTCATTAAGGTAACAAGATCATGGTTGTTTTGTCGAATCCATTACAAGGGCATCAAACTCCTGTTGACAGTAGGGATGCCGATTGACGGCGGGAGACTTTTCACCTCCCTTTCTTTTCTCCAAGGAAAGCTGGGGGAAAAACAGAAAAAAGGCAAACAGGCTTTTTATGAATTATGCTTCCACCTCATCGCATATACTTCTCAAGGCGTTTTATTATTGTTAAACTCCGGATGTTCTTCTTGTGCTTTTCACGCTTTCAAGAAACTCCGTTTCTCGTATTGCGAACGAGTCATCTTCTTCAATTTTACCCCTTCGAAAATCTACGAAAGGGGCTTGACTTACTAAGCTATATATATACGATATATCATATATAGTTAGTATGATAAATAAGTGTAAATGTGATATATATATGGATTAATCATCCTCATTTCGACGAAATTCAGTCATAATAGTATTAACACATAGCCAAAGTTGGTCCTATCTAAGTTTTGATCTTTGAGCTATTTAAGTATCCTTATTATTATGAGACAACTAAAAAGCTATTTTAGACTAGGGTTTTTTTTTATTTTTTTTTGCACTTTTAATATTGCTGTTGTATTTAGGGAAAAGTATTGTCTGCCTATTGCAACTTATAAGCATTAATTTTATCAAATTATTCAACTGTCTTATTTTTTCGACTAGGTAGAGAATTGAACTGTTTTTTTTAATATGTATGCGTGTAATATTAGATAGTGTGTATTTTGAACCTGAGCACCTATTTTTTTTTTTTTATTTTCTATTTTATACCTTTGTGTTTTTAGCAGTCATGTAAAACTGAGAGTTTAAGAATTTTTTGGAAAAATTTTGAAATGTGATTAGTTCTCTATATTTACACTACTACTTATTTTTATAACTCCCTTCTCCTATCCCTTGAACTCCTAAGACACCCTTTTTAGGGAGGCATGCTCACCGCTGCAGCCATATACAATCAAATTGAGCAGTGACCCACGCAACAGAAAGAGCCACTCATATAGTGTATATAACTAAATTATTTTTAAATTTTCATACAATAAAATAATTTAATAAGTATTTCAAATTGACCTAAAAATACAGTTCAGGTCTAAAGGAAGTGTTACAAGAGATATATGTACTATAGTGTGTGACTACACAGACTATATTATTGTAATAAGTAGTAAAATCCTTACTCTCACATAATATAGGTGCGATTTATAGAGTGATGGCAAGATCTCCCGCACAGATGTATCAGTAGTTGTATTCTCTCCTTAAACACAATGACTATGAGATTACCCAGGATTTATTTATTTATTTTTTTTTGATGTATGTAGAATGATGACCATATTTAAAGAAAATACAATATATTCATATTCTTACAATATACTTATTATACTAAAAACACTAATAAGAGAACCTCACCTTTAATACCTCACTCGATGGGGGCTGATGTCATAAAAAATTTCAACTCTTCTCTTGAAACCTACACCATATTCTCATATACTATGATCATTATTGATTAAGGATAACTCAGCTATGAGATATTATTTCAAACCGATTAACGTATTATTTATATATGATTTTTGGAGCAGCATTGCGTTTCGTCCATAGTTGATTAGATAGTATAAGGAGAAAGATAAGAAGACTCACGATTTTTATTTCTTGGATAAGTTAGATTAAATAAAGACAATGAAATATTCCTTATTCCATATCCCTAAAGTAAAAGCAATCAAGAAAACTAAAGAAGACCCACCTTTTTCTCTCTCCCTTTTTTTTTATTAATTTATTTATTTATTATATTTTTATTTTTTTTAAATATATAATACTTATTATTAATAGTTCTTGGAGCTCTCACCTAATATATAGCGTATCACTCAGTCGGTAATAATAATTATGGATAATTTCTTATCCATTTCCTTCAAATACTTCTTATACTGCATCCTTCCCTATAGCTATTTATAATTCAACATATAAACGTTATTCCTTTTTGCACCTCGTACACCGGAAAGATCCGTACCTGCAGTAAAACCTCATGTCTAGTTTTCCCACTCATTATATACTGTTGAGTAT
>JABUQX010106702.1:42500-47207 GCA_015478945.1 Trachelipus rathkii | reverse complement strand
TTCAATAATAATAATAATAATAATAATAATAATTAAAAATAATAATAACAATAATAATAATAATAATAATAATAATAATAATAATAATAATAATAATAATAATAATAATAATAATAATAATAATAATAATAATAATAATAATAATAATAATAATAATAATAATAAACTCTTTTCCTGCTTCTCTACTAATGATAGATACCCTTTCAATTAATCACCATGTCGTGTACCAATTCGCATGCCCTGAGTCTGTATACACTTCGACGTATATTAGTTACACTATTAATAGGTTAGCAGATAGGGCATACCAGCGTCGCTTTAAACCCAGTTAAATATATGAAAATTTATTCACTGAGCACAACAAGACAACTATACCTGATATATCAAAGTCATTTAAAATTTTACACTCCTCAAGCGAAGCACAAAAACTAAAAATAGCTGAAGCTTACTACATAAGACATCATAAACCAGACATTAACATAAAGTTTAACGTAATGTCCCTTAGATTAAATATAATATGAAATGCTACCTAAAATTTAATAATTTATAATCTTAAATCTTGTGTTAAATAATTCATTCATTTGTTAGAATTGAAACTCTGAAGATGTCCGAGGTTTACGGACGAAACCAGTCAGGAACTAATAAATATAAATATGCCTCATACTTTCTTTGCAAATTATTTCCCAGAATTGTTTTTAATAATATTAATAATAACAAGCCTTTGGCTTGCTCCTAACGGAGCAAGACTTGTCCCTGAGCACGTGCTACGCACGCGCAGAGGGCTCGCTTCGCTCGCCCGAGGAAACCAAGCCGAAAAAACTCATGATGACAAGATTGAAGTGAAAACCGTTACGTTTTTTGTGCTATTTATTTTCAATATGATATAGATAAAAAAGCAAAATAAAAAAATAATTTATTAATAACAACTTTTCATTAAGAATATAGGAAATCAAAATGTGGCCGGACCGTAATGGCGAAAGGATGGTAGTTTCAAAAATATGTTGCTCCACATCATTCAACAAATCGATACGAATTTGGAACGTTTTTTTGCATGTTTAAAATTAATATGATATAGATTAGAAAAAAATATTTCGTGAATTGGAAGCTAAAAGTAATAATAATAATAATAATAATAATAATAATAATAATAATAATAATAATAATAATAATAATAATAATAATATAATAATAATAATAATAATAATAATAATAATAATAATAATAATAATAATAATAATAATAGTAATAATAATAATAATAATAATAATAATAATAATAATAATAATAATAATAATAATAATAATAATAATAATAATAATAATAGAATATTATCAATTATAATAATAATAATAATAATAATAATAATAATAACAATAATAATAATAATAATAATTATAATAATAATAATAATAATAATAATAATATTAATAATAATAATATAATAATATCAATAATAAGTAATAATAATAATAATAATAATAATAATATTAATATTATTATTTATAATAATAATAATAATAATAATAATAATAATAATAATAATAATAATAATAATAATAATAATAATAATAATAATAATAATAATAATAATAATAATAATAATAATAATAATAATAATAATTGTAATTATAATTACAATTACAATTACAATTGCAATTACAATTTCAATTAATTACAATTGCAATTATAATTATAATTATAATTATATTAATTATAATTATAATTATAATTATAATTATAAATTAAAAATTATAATTATAATTATAATTATAATTAAATTATAATTAGAAGAATAATAATAATAATAATAATAATAATAATAGTAATAATAATAATAATAATAATAATAATAATAATAATTATAATTATAATATATAAATATTAAATAAAGAAATATATGTAAATATTTTTTTTTATTTTCTTTAAGGTAAATATATATATATATATATATATATATATATATATATATATATATATATATATATATATATATATATATATATATAACTATAATTGCTGATAGTAACAACTTGTAATATAACTTTATTATGTAACCTTATATGTTGTAAATATATAACAGAACGTTATTTATAATATTTTTATATATATATATATATATATATATATGCTTATATATGTATATGCCAATATGCAACAATAACCATAATAACTCTTCTTATATATGCTAACTATATGTACCAACAATAACCAATATATGTATATATATATATATGTAATAATAACGAACAGCCAATAGCAACCAGCCAGCAGCAATAACCAGCATAATAATATATATGGGAGATATGTTGTATATATATATATATATATATATATATATATATATATATATATATATATATATATATATATATATATATATATATATATATATATATATATATATATATATATATATATATATATATATATATATATATTTTACGGTGTCACCACCACTCACGGGCAGAGGCCTATTCAAGGAGGGGTTGCACGCTAAAATTTCATCCACTAGCGTAAATTACGCAGATGAGCACAGCCGCGGCTTTAAAGTGAGGGAGATTAAATTCAGCAGGAAACACAGATGATGAAAGAGAATTCCACAAAACAGAGGTAGCAGGAAAGAAGGAAGCACCGTAGCGAACTAGCCTGGAGTTACCAATATCTACAGAAAACTCGTGCGCAGACACAGCACCCTTTGTGCTACGAGGGCGTCGTAAAAGTGGTGGTACGCGAGTGATAAGTTCCCTCGAACACCTGCCGCTGCGGTACCTATAGAAAAGAGATAAAGCACCAGCATCGCGCCGCAAAGATAGAGAGGGTCAATTGAACTGGAAAGTACAGGAACAGTTTATAAGTCTTTTGGCTTTGACTCGACCCTGTCAAAAGCCGGGTGAAACCAAAGCCCCCCTGATATGAGAACAATACTCCATACAAGGGCGGATGTGACCCTTGTATAGCTGGAGTAACTGAGAAGAGGAAAAAAAATCTCGCAGTCTAAACAGAATTCCCAGTTTCTTTGAGGCCACCCTAGCAACCATTGTGATGGGAGGTTTCCAAGACATTTTTTTGTTTATGCTAAGGCCAAGGATGTTTATATTGTCAACAGGAGAGATGAGAGAACCGTCGAAAGAGATAGGAAAGTTGGAAGGTGTTTTAGAGAAGGAGATTTGTAGAAGTTGAGTTTTTAAAGAATTGAATTTCACAAGGTTGAGACGACCCCAATCGGAAATTCTATCCAGATCAGCGAGAATAGAATCGGAAAGATTAAGATGAGAGGCAACTCTAAAAGTAAAAGAGGGAGCAGAATTGAAATGAGTTGAAGAATGAAGGGTCGAGTAATCGGCATATGAAAGTGGATTAGAGTTAGATGTGCAAATGGGAAAGTCATTAATGAAGAAATGCAGGAACCAAGTAGGAGATAAGACGGAGACCCTGAGGGAACACCACTAATGACAGAAAAAGAAGAAGTCGCTCCATCAACCACAGCAATCGACAGGAAAGGAACGATTGGAGAGTAATCTAGACATAAGTAAACAAAGAGAAAGAGGAAACTTGGAGAGAAGTGACGCGTGCCATACCCGGACAAATGCTTTTTATATGTCAAGCGCCACCACAACGGAATGCTCCCATGGGTCCTAAGGCGGGAAAACCATAAATCGGTTAAATAGGAAAGTATATCCTGGTAGATCTCGAACGCGAAAGCCATTACCGGCGATCCGGAAGATAAAATGAGATTTCAAATGGTCTAAGAGTGAGGATTAAGAATGGTTTCAAAGATCTTAAATAGAATGCAGGTGAGGCTATAGGGCGATAGTTAAGAAGGATCAAGAGCAGCTTCCTTTTTCAGAATAAGTTGGACATGTGCGTGCTTCAACACTGAGGGAAAGTGTTAGTGTAGGGGCATGGGAATATGGTTAGACGAGGAGGACTAGCTCAGGGAAGCACAACTCCTCAAAACTCTGGGAGAATGCCATCCAGGACCACACGCTGTAACGTTCAACTGAGTCTCAAGGGCCCATGCACCCGATCAAATGTAATCACAGGTAAGGGGCATAGGACACCTGAGAGGGGAAAGAGAAGGAGGAAGGAGGAATGGCAAGAATCGTCCAGGGTTGAGTTAGAGAAAAATAGGAGGCCGAAGAGATTGGCCTTTTTCAGTTGGAGAGTTAGCAACAGAGCCATCAAGATCAGATAATATATATATATATATATATATATATATATATATATATATATATATATATAACTATATAACAACCATATATATATATATATATATTTATATATTATATATATATAACTATATATATATATATATATATATATATATACTTTTTATTATATATATATATATATATATATATATATATATATATATATATATATACCTGTATATATATATATCCCAACAATAATCAACCAATAATTCTTATGTAAATAAGTATATATATATATATGCTATGCTATATATATACTTAATAACATATATATATATATATATATATATATATATATATATATATATATACATATATATATATTTATATATATATATATATATATATATATATATATATATATATATAAATATATATATATATATATATATATATATATAATAATAAATATCTAAATATATATATGGAATGTATATATATATATAGCCTATAAGATATTGTAATATATATATAACATATATATATATATATA
>JABUQX010106702.1:37500-40000 GCA_015478945.1 Trachelipus rathkii | reverse complement strand
TTATTATTATTATTATTATTATTATTATTATTATTTATTATGTATTATTATTATTATTATTATTTATCTATTATTATTATTATATTATTATTATTATTATTATTATATTCTATTATTATTATTATATTATTATTATTATTGATTATTATTTGCATTAATTATTAGTCAGTAAGTAGTAGTAGCTAGTTGTGCAGTAAGTGTAGGTACGTTGTCAGTCAGTAGTAGTAGTAGTAGTAGTATAGTAGAGTAGTAGAAGTACAGCAATAATTTAATTAGGAAGAAAAGAATTTGTCACAATATGTGTTTGAAAAGAAAAGTACATTGCCGCAAAGCTAATAACTCCTTAATATATATATACTATAATATACTATATAATATATAGTTATATATTATATATAATATATATTATTTATATATATATATATATATACTGATCATACACACCAACATACTATCTAGTACTACTATCCTCTAATACTTCGTTAATAATACTCATATTATTACCCTAATCGACTCTATACGTTATTTTATATATACCTACTCCTTACTTATACTACCGATATCGTCGTAACCCCTAACCAACCGCACGCACAACCGGCTCTACTCCTCCTCAGCATGACACTTTACCGCTAGACACCAAATTAATGATACCAACGCCCAATATAATTATACCAGAGTATACTATAATAATCATATCATATCATATACTACATACAGCTAATATAATATAACTATATAATACTTTCTCTACTACATAATAATCTCTATGATAGATATAGTACTCTCTAATAATCTACATACCTACACCTCAGCCATACTATATATATAGCTAAATATCAGCACAACAGATATATAAAACGCAAGTATATGATACTTACACCTACTAATAAATAAGTAAGTACTAATATAATATACCCTAGATATATATTATATAAGTGAGACCATAATATCTTGACAGTGAGGCTTGGACAAATGATCTCGGCGGCATAGAATACATTGGATATAACTAATCCACATCCCGAGTAAGTTGTTCACACCATTGGCAACGTATTAAAAATAACGTCGAAGCTTTCCAAAGGTCTTTGGCCCTCTATCCAAGGAGGAAATGTCTCTAGGAAGTAATTCTAACAATTTATACGAGGATTCGACTCACACAGTCATTGAACTATTCAATGGAGGAAGGAACCTTAGAAGTCTGCTTTTTAGATTCATAGGAAAGTTTCGAACTCTCAAGTCCTAACGTGTACTATTTTAAGAAGGAAAGGCCTCTAGCAAGTTTGCTTTCTAGAACCTAGTATGATCAATCGAACCGGAATTTCCCTTGCGTAATACGAATAACCATTCGGTCCTACTCTTTTGATAACAGTAGCCGGCAATACGAATGAATTAAAGCAATGAATAATTTTCTTGAGGGTATTTTGATAGCAGAAAGAAAAGGTTTGTGGCCGTGTATTTTTGATAAACATTTTAGAAGAGTAGAGTGAAGGAAATTCCATTTTTTGGGTCACATAGAGCGAGAATACTTCTTTAAAAGTAGTCAGAAAATCTTTAGGATAGGGTAAGAAGATAAATTATAGCGAGGAAATATTATGTTAAAATTTAACTTTAAATCATATTAATTTAGACAAAGGTAATATATTACTATACTATATAATATATATATATATACAGTATCAACTTTTCCACCAATCCTACATAACTTTCCACACATGGATACAGCTTCATAGCTGTATTATTGATATATACTATTTCGCTTACTAATATATATATATAACGTAATACCTATCTATATCCCCTGTATTAACTATCTTATATAGTATATTATATAGGGCAAATTCTCTTTAAGCGCCACATTTTTATGCAGAACAAAAAAAAAGACGTTTTAGCTCATTAATTTTTATCCTCCTCTAACAAAAATATAACCTTCCGTAACGCCCCTGTTTGCAATCAAGACAACAACTATCTTTCACTTATAAAAATTTAATTTAAATTACCCAAATATTTAAGTTTGACAGTTTGTTTTTGCTTAGCGTAGTCTGCAGGTATATGGAAACGGAGTCCAATTACATATAATGATATAGGCCAGGTAAATTTGTTACTTTTTTGGTGGACTGTATGTTTTAATTTATTTAAATAATTAAAACTTTACTTGCATGAGATTATTCAATCATGTTCTGTGCATTATTAGCTCTTAGTCTTATCTACAGCACCGTTCAGTTGTATTAAGTGATTTAATTATTTAAGTGTAATGCATATACTTATATAGTATTATTATTAATATATAATTTATTATATTATATATATTATATTTATAATATTTATATATCATATATCAACGTATACTATACCTATTCATATTGATAGAGTAATATGCTATCATATATATAATATATTATATATATATATATTATTATAATTATTATATATAATTAATATTATATATATATATATTATCATAATATATATATATATATAATATTATATATATATATATATATAT
>JABUQX010106702.1:20000-25000 GCA_015478945.1 Trachelipus rathkii | reverse complement strand
AAATTCGTAGCTGAAATGATCAAGAGCGGAGCCGAGATGGTGATTGATTGGATTTGGAGTTGTGTAATTAAAGCGTTTATGGAGGGTATAGTCCAGAGGGATTGGGGAGAGCGGTAATGTACCCTTATATAAGGGTAAATTGCGAGAAAAGGGAAACCTGGGAGAAATTATAGGGGAATTAAGTTTATTGAGTGTTGTAGGGAAGGTATATGCTGATTGGGTTGAAAGAGCTGCGTCGAGTGACTGAGGCTTGTTGTGAAGAACAAGGCTGCGTTTAGGAGTTGGTAGAGGATGTGTGATCAAATCTTTACATTTGAAACAAATGATGAGAAAATGAGGGAGAAGAAGAATAAAATTATATTTAGGTTTTATGGATTTACAACAGGCGCTATGATAGATAATAGGAAGTTTATGCAGGTATTAGTGGATATATGTGTTGGTGCGTAGGCTTCTTGCAATGGAATCAAAAGTGATGTATGACGATAGTGAAGCGTGTGTAAGAATTAATGGTGTCAATGGTGATTCGTTTAGGATTAATAGCGGAGTGAGACAGGGTTGCTGTTATTGTCTCCTTGTTATTCAATGTCGTATATGGATGGTTATTTAAAAAGCGAATTCGAGGTGGGATGCACGGGAAATGGTGTTTTTTTTGTTAGAATGATGGGAGAATGGAAAAAGAGTGGAGGGTGCCCTACCTGATTATTTGCGGATGATTTCGTTCTTGTGTGGCGAATCTGAAGAGCGGAGTTTGAGAGAATGGTAGAAGATTTGGCAGCGCGTATGTAAAAGGACGGTTTTGAAAAGTTAAAAAACGTAGATAAGAGTAAGGTTATGGTTGTGAGTGAGGACATCTTCAGTGTGAAGTTATGTTAGATGGTGAGCAGCTGGAACAAGTGTCTGAGTTTAAATATTTAGGGTATATGTTGGATGAGAAGGGAACGGATGATGCAGAGTGTAGTAGGGAAGTTGTGAATGGCGGAAGGTGGCTGGTGCAATTAAATCGTTGGTGAATGTAAAAGGACTAATTCTGGAGTGCGCTAGGGTCTTGCATGAGGGAATGTTGTTACCTGTGTTATTGTATAGTAGTGAGACTTTGGTCTGGAATAAGAGGTATAGATCTAAAGTTCAATGTGTTCAGATGGACAATCTTTGGGGTATGCTAGGTGTGAAAAGAATTAATAAAATGAGGGATGAACGAAGAAGAAGAAAGAAGAAGAAAGAAAAAGGGGAAAAAGAAAATTGTGTGCGTGTGAAGAAGGGGGTAAAATGAGGGGTTAAAGAAGGGTAGTTGATATGGTTTGGTCAATGTGGAAAGATGAATGAAAGTCGCGTGTTAAGCGGATGTAAAGTGGAGAGTGTGTTGGAACCGACCGGCTGGAGACCGAAGAGAAAGTGGATTGAGTCGGTGAACGAATGTCTGAAGGAGAGAAATTGAGTTGGCAGAGGCGAGAATAAAGCTGCATGATAGGAGAGAATTGCGGGGTTTTGTATGGGCATGGTTGTGGCCACCTGGGCCAGGGATGAACCCTACACTGACGATTTACGATAGTGAGGGTCCGTCGCGGTCCATGATGCTCTAGGGTGGATTTTCTGGCTGTGACGAGTTCTCACTAATTAATAGGTACTGAGGGGGCGGTAAGGCTTGGCTTTCTTTTCGACGTTTGTCATGTTCTCCTACTGCTTTTCTTTCCGATGCTTGTAGCGCACCTTACCCCCAATCTGGGCAAAGAGGAAGATGAAGAAAGAAAGAAAGATATATATAATATATATAATTATATATATATTAAATTATATATATATATATATATATATATATAATTATAAATATATATATATACTGTATATATATAGTATATATATTAAATATATATATATATATATATATATATATATATATTATATATATATAAATATAGTATATTATATATATATATATATATATATATATATAATTATATATATATATTATATATATATATATATATATATATATAATATATATATATATATATAGGTTATAATATATATATATAATACTATATAATATATATATATAATTATATTATATATATATATAATTATATATATATATATATATATATATATAATAAATATTTATAATATATAATATATATATTATATATAATATATATTGTTAGCTGTAATGCAAAGAAGCTCAATAAAGGTATAATTCGCAATCATTAATTCATCTGAAAGAGACTTCTCATTTGAAGGCGATTTACGAAATTCACGATGCTTATTTTTCGCCCAATTAAAATGCTAATTATGCAAGTTTATTTAAAGCTCCTCTCTTCTATTTCCTTTCGGGATCTGCTAGATGAGCTTACTTGAGAGTTCTTCCTAATATGCATATTTTACAAACAATCTTGCTTCATTCCCATGTTACCTAGATCCCATAATAGGAATATATATATATATATATATATATATATATATAGTATATATATATATAGATCATATAATATATATATATATATATATATATATATATATATATATATATATATAGTGTTAAAGGTTAGGTTAGATTAGGGTAGGTTACGCTATTCTAAGTAGCTGTTAAGTTTATATAGCATAGGTCTCTAGGGCGACGGGGCTAGGGCCACACTGCCTTTATTTTTTTGCTTGTTAGAACTCCGGACCTCTGGACCAGCAGCTTGAATCTGTGCGTCTAAAAAAACACGATTTTCTGCGAGAGATCTGAGAGACGAAGTTTTCGAGTCAAATGGAAGCAGGATGGTAGTCACTAAGAGGGTGAGACCCTACTGAAAGTATATAACTCAGAGGACAGCAATCAGAAACACATAGCGCTGAGAAATCGTTTTCTTAGAGTGCCTAGGATCAAGAGTGTTCGGGGCCAGAAGGATGAAATGCTGGTCCAACTGACAGGCGAAAGCCCTACCTGAGAGATGGTAAATAATAAAATATATATATTTAATTATAAAATATAATAAATATTAAATATCTTTAAATTATATATATATATATATATATATATATATTATATATATATAATATATATATATATATTATATATATATTAATAAGTTAGGTTAGGAAGTTAGCGCTATTCTAATTCGATTGTTAGTTATATATCATATAATATATATTATATATATATATATATATATATATATATATATATTATATATCATATATATATATATAATATATATATATATAATAGATATATATATAAATATTATTTATATATATATATATAATATATATATATATATATATATATTATATAATATATATATATAATATATATATATATATATATAATATTATATATTATATAATAATTATATATATAATTAGGCTATGTGTATTTGTGTAACTGAGCATAGTTTAGAGAAGGCTCCTTTCATGAGGCAAATATATCAAACATGCTTGAACGCTGCCAAAACACAATCTTATCATTTCGCGGTTCTCTCAGTTTCCGTCGCATTTCGACAAAGCAAAGAGTGAAAAGCGAGAGAGAAAGAGAGAAGTTGATTGTTTACATAGAACGTTGTTTGCTTTAACGGTAATGCATCGTAATACGATTGATTCTCACTCTCGTGCCAGGCATTTTTAATATTAACAAAGACTAAAACAGCCTTTCAGGAATCTATTGACTATTTACGCATTTGAAACAACGTATAAGGATCGTTAAAGACGTTGCAAAAGGAAAAAAACGTCGTTCGTTTTTTATGTGGACTGAGAAAAATTTCTTGCTTTTTAATTGTCGCTATGGTTTCTATTCAAGATTCTTAGTTTCTATTTTAAAGGAACTGTTATTTACGTTTTTAAAGTTTAAATTTAATTTATATTATACTTACCTGGACATTATGTTACTGGACTACTTTGCTAATCAGAAACTTCGTACACATTTGACCATACCACGATATGGGAAACGCCGTACTTAAAATGATAACATACACAGTTTTCCTGGCTTGTCACTCGTCACTCTCACTCAACATTTTAGACTCCACCGTACACTAGTGACAATTCTTCTTAAGAGCTCTTTCAAATATGTATTCAAATTATCAGAAATTCAAAATTCTTTAAACTTTACAAGGCAACAAAACTTTTTATTCGACTTCTTTATGTTCATGTTTGATAGGTTTGCCTTTCATGTTAATAAGTTTGCTAGCTATGTGTCAACCCTAGAACTATGCGAAGAAAGTCTTCATATGTTCCGACTGTCTCGAATATCCATTCTTCTTATGTTAGAATTTATATGCGTGAATATATGACCTTTATGTATAATATATATATATATATATATATATATATATCTATATATATATATATTATTATATAGTATATATATCATATATAATAGTATTAGTATTAGTATTTGTATTTTTATATATTTATATATATATATATATATAATATATATATACTATATATATATATAATAATATATATATATATATATATTATATATATATATATTATATAATATATATAATTATATATATATATATATATATAATATATTTAATTTATATAAAAATATATATATATATATATATTATATAATATATATATATATATATATATATATATATATATATAATATATATATTATATATATATAATATATAATATATATATATAATAATGATATATTAAGAGTTGGTTGCCTCCGCTCAGAGTTCTTGAGTTGACAACGGGGGGTCACAAGCTAGAGCTGACTCCGAAAGTCACTTGCTGGAACGCAGCTGCTGTAATTTGTCTTTTATCTCTGAAGAGGCCGGAAATTAAAGTATCTATGAGCTCTGGAGCTTGAACAGGTTCCTTAGAAAAATTTTTGAGAAGTCCATTCAAAACTCCTGAATCCGAAGCAGTTTACTGAGCATCTTCGAATCTCCGAAGCTCGCCAATCATCCCATGAATGGAACATTGAATTGTCAAAATCTGAATTATAAATTGGTCATAACCAATTAATGAATATAAGAATAAAGTGGTCTAAATCTCATCCA
>JABUQX010106702.1:0-2500 GCA_015478945.1 Trachelipus rathkii | reverse complement strand
TCCACATCCGCATCCGCCATCCAGCGTTTTGCCCTGCGGAGTTTGCGCGGATATTTTTTTGTGTCGAGATTTGATAAAGAATTTTATAATAAAAAAAATTAAGAGGAATCTGAACGCAAACTTTTAAATGAAAGACTGGGACTCGACTCAACTGTGTAATGTATAACTCGATGCATTTTCACAGCATGTTCAAAATAATTTGAGTCAACAGAGTCACATGAGATTAGGAATGCCAAAAAAATTATCGCCTCTACAGCTTCTGTCTCCGATATAATACTAAGGAAGCATTTTGAACCATCTGCAAATGAAAATGATGACGGGTTAAAAAGAATGAAAGATGTTAATAAACTAGAGCCTCCACGAAAAAACACTTTGTTCTGTGGAAACTAAATGACCTTCATACTATTACACTTACTTAGATCTCCGTTATACAGGCAAGTTTTTATATGTACAATATCAGAACAAGTTAAATCGTCACTTTGTGTCGCAGTTGAAAAACTTCAATCCGAAACAATATATAATTCGCCACCCATTAAAATTAAAAACCGCAATTCGTAGCAGATACCCAACACCTCCTAGAAGTTTAAATCAATAATCACAGATAACTTGGTAGACTCTCCACATTCCAAAGTGACGAAAAAACACACGAATTACCAAAGATGTAGTGCAATGATGAAAATTATCAACCAAGAAAAACGAGCTAACGCATAGTAGAGTACAAATATGATCCCATCAGTTTACTACAAAGCTAGTAACAGAATGTATTTGCCCAAACAGCTTAGAGATAATAACTGTGCAGGACACTATTACTCTCTCCTGTCCTTCAAACTAGTGTTCCAAGTGAGAAGTATTTAGCCAATTGCTGGGCTAATGATATGATGAAAAGAGAAAAGCCAGACTTCAGCAGAAAAAAAAGTATTAAAAATGTGATGTTTCCATCAAAGCTTACAACCTTCACCTCGAATATATGAATTCGAAAATTCACACAAAGAAGTATATAATCCATTGTTAAAATCTTTCATTAAACGTAGGAGTGGGCGAAAGAAGTGGTGGCGTGCAGTGTTTTTGAGTTTGGGTCCCGCATCCCGCACCACAAGTATATACAAATTATATAATACGATTGTGGACTTAAAACTCGAAAACGATAATTATAGTATAATTATATAATATAGTATATATTATATTTATTTATAGCGTATCTATTATTACTATACTAGTAAAAATAATATAAATATATTCTATATATGAATATAAAAATATATTATATTACGAAATAATATATATATATAAATCCAAAACAACCGCATCCGCATCCGCATCCGCAATCCGCGGATAGTGATTTTAACATTCAAAACAGCCGATCGCGGAAAGAAAGACATCTGCTGCATCACTAAATATAATAATATATATTATAACACTAGGGAATCAATTAATACTCTATATAAAGGAATATTAATATATTATATATGCAATATACCTTACATCCTATATCGCTATATATGTAGTATAAATCGGTATATATACAACGCATAAATAAAATACTATCCATCAAAACTCTTGTATAGTATACTCTTTACGAAATAAAATGATCACTAGACAGCCGAATATATACACTGAATATAATATACGTATACATGAGAACGATATTACTATACCGAATTACTATATATATAATATAATTAATCCCTGACGTTAGACCATAGATATTAATATATTTATAATAGTTATACGTCATAAGCAGTATATAATATATATATTATATACAACTGCGACGTAACCCTATAGTATTTATGAGTATACGTTATATTATCCGACGGTATATATACTTGCTAAAACTCATACCTATATATGGGGGTAATTATAATAAATGAATACTAAGTGAGTATAGAGCTATACTAGTCTATATTATTATAACAATATAATAACGCTATTATGAATATATAACGACAAAGTTAGTTGAATCTAATTTATGCTAATATATTATCAAGTATCTAAGTTTAACGAAAACATCTTTAGAAAATTATATATTACTACAAAATTTTATGAAAGAAAAACGACAAACGTAGCTCATTTATTTCGTTATATAAAATATCTAGAGAATAATATGAGATATTTAGAAATTGTTTAATTTACTGAGCGCCATATCTTCTCACTCACTAGTATATGATACTATTATCGAAATTGATTTAAAATATATTTTCAGATACTACTTTTATTTACCAAATCTTAATCTAGTAGCTAATATATAGTTGAATAAAACTAAATATAGTCAGATATATATACTCGCGAAATCACATATATCATATGTATTAAGATAAACTAATGAACTCACTTACTAGAACAGACCCCTATTACCTATCACTTCAAGCGAAGACTAGATCAGTAATTTGTATGACTTAGATTATATAATTAAAATACCATTATAGAATTATATATATATTAAAAAAAGTGAATGATGAAATAAATTGTAACCAAATGATTTTTATCGTAGATACATAGT
>JABUQX010106701.1:45000-47610 GCA_015478945.1 Trachelipus rathkii | reverse complement strand
CGAGTAGCAGTTTCAATTTTCGTTGGTGTTTAACCGTTTTCGCATTTATCGATAAACACTTTCACTTGGACCTCATTATAAACTTCATATATATATATATATATATATATATATATATATATATTATATATATATATATATATATATATATATATATATATATAGACCCCCTTTATTTCGATACGACATTTATTTTGTAACTTATTTTATACATTCAGTTAGGGATTATTTTTAAAATTTTTTGTGTGAAGCTTAAAAATGATATAATATAATAATAATATACCATATATATATATACATATATATATATATATAATATATATATATATAACAATATATATATATATATACTGTATATCTATATATATACTTAACTGCTATATATATATATATATATATATATATAGAAGAACCTGATCTATATCTCAAAACTTCTGCCAGCTACAGGGAGAAGGAATGCATTGTTTGGAATCCTGGCCAAATTTTACCGTGTGACTTTCAAAAAAAAAAAAAAAAAAAATCAATCTAGCATTGCCACACAATAGCTAGTGGGATAAAATACATTTTGAATCTTGTAAGCATATTGATTAGGAATAGTGTTTCAAAAAAAATTAAACAAAAATTAGCTATTTTTTTTTTTAGGAGGGGAGCTGGGACAAAGTATAAATATATATTATTTGTAAAGGAGTATTACACGGCAATGCTGGGGGCTTGAGCCGACGGAGAACACAGGGGGACGTTTTCCATACCCGTAGAAGGCGGAAGGAACCACGGCGCAAATACCAAGAGCAGGGGTTCGGAGACCCTCCCGGAGAGGAGTTAGTCCCCTACCCAGGTTCCCCGGAAGGCCGAGAGACCCTGACTCTGTACATCTTTTGGTATACAACAATTCTTTAATTAAAAAAAAGCAAAAAAATTTAATAAATTATTATTTTAACAGTAACCAATAAAGGAATCTCAAATAAAACTTTCTAATCATATTACTTATAATTAATTAACAATAATTTTATTTATTTTTATTTTTTATTTTTGTTTTCTAACTAACATTTGGGATTCCATAGTAATTATTTCCTAGGTATTGTAGTTTCCCACAAAAATTAGACCAACATCCCAGCAATGTATTCCCTTTCCCAATTCAAGGTCGGGATTTTATTTAAAGTAATATTAAAAGTATATATCAATTTAAAACTATTTAATTTTAACTACTATTTAATTATTATAAGGTATATTTTCTCTCAATAAATAATTCAAAAGAATTGGTTTTCTTAAATTTGTAACTTTTTTGTACTACAATAAATTGAAGATTATTTATTTCGTGGAAAATATTTCTTATTTTTTAATTTAGTAGGTTAAAGCTGAACTTTTTGTTCGAATGCATTCATTTGTCAGAAAATAATAAATGTCGTGATAAAATAAAAATTAATTTTATATCTTTCAATAATATATATATATATATATATATATATATATATATATATATATATATAAATATATATATCATATATATATATATATATATATATATATATATATATATGTAACTATATATATATTTATATATATATATATATATACTTTATATATAAATATAATAACATAATATATATCTTTGTATCTCATCATATATATGTATGCTGTATATATATATATATATATATATAATAATAACTTCTTATATATTTATATATATATATATATATATATATTTATATATATATATATGTGTAATAATAATAATAATATATAATATATATATATATGTATGTACCAGTTTTGGCATTTATTTATTGAATAATATGTATGTAAAAGTAATAATAGCCATAATATGTATATATGTATATCAATATATATATATAACAACAATAATATATGTATATATAATAATATATCTATGTATATATATGGCATGCTATAATAGCTACTCTTTCATCTATTATGTATTTGTATATGTAATATGTATATGTATACATGTAATAATAATAATAATATAATAATAATATAATAATAATAATAATAATATAATAATAATAATAATAATATATATAATATATCAACATATGCTCTAATAATATAATATCAATATGTATATGTATAATAATAATAATAACATATATGTTTATATATATTTATATATATATATATATATATATAATAATACCATGGTAGTATTATATATATTAAAATAATAGAAATATATATATATATATATATATATATATATATATATATATATATATATATATATATATATATTTATATATATATATATAATTATATTATATACTAATAATAATAATATATATAACAATAATAATATATATACCTATATATATACCATATAATAATAATAATAATAATATATATATGTTTATATAATAATATGTATATATATATATATAATAATATAATATATATATAATAATAATAATAATAATATATATTTATATATATATATTAATAATATATATATATATATATATAAGAGATTACTTCTTGGCGAAGCATGCTACCACCTTAGTTTCCTTGCTTCACGCTTGCAAAGACTGTGCAGTCATATCCTATAAATTGTTTAAATATTTAATATAAATCTGCAAGTTATTCAACCTTAAA
>JABUQX010106701.1:0-40000 GCA_015478945.1 Trachelipus rathkii | reverse complement strand
TATATATATATATATATATATATATATATATATATATATATATATATATATATAACATATATATATATATTAAGACAATGTTGGCCGAGCTCAGTTTTGCGCACCGCACACCGCTCCGCACCGGAAGGTCGCGCACCAGCACCGCACCACCCATCATTCTACCGCATCGCACCACACACCGCACCGGCTCTTTGCAATGCGCACCGCGCACCGAGAGCGAACCACGGCCCACACCGCACCAAAATTTGCGCCACGCACCGCACCGCACCTAGTAACGGTAACGCCACGCCATATATATATATGTATATATGCCGCCTATGCCTTGCTCACTATATGTATATATATAACCAATATATCCTGCTCATAATATATATATATGCTATATATATATATATATACTGTGAAAGAAGAGTAGCGCCCTGAAGCGATGAGATTACCACCATTGGGCATATATGAGGTCTTAGAGGTACATCCATGGCACTCCAGTGCCCACCTGGTTCTCCCTTTTGCGCTCATATCACATTCTTTGCTTATATTGGGAGTAAGCTCCCCCTTATCACACACCATAAAAATACAATTACAGACAACACTTACCTAACTTTCTGTACCTAACTTGGCATCCACGCGATTAGTCTCGGAGAAGCCTATGGGGGTGGCTTCCCCTCATCACCATTAAATTCCATTGACGGCCCCTCCGGTGATGGGTTGGTGCCCGTCACTGAATTGCCGACCTGTTTTGATGTACGGTCTCCTTTCTTCATAAATTTCTGCAACCTTCTCGGTTTAAAATCTAAATTTTCATTTTCTTGAACATGCCTCCTCCCTCCTAAACCTCATCTCTTGCATGGAGGGTGCACCTCATGAGCTTTACCTTCAACTAAACCTAGATAACATGGCTTAACTCTGCTTGTGCTCTTGCTACTAGCCACACAGGGAGGCTGCCTTTAGGAATTACTGTCATTTTCAAATTCCAGAAACCATTGCAGCATATTTCATCCCAAAATCATGAAAAAACACATTCTCCATTACACTAAAAAAAAAATTATATTCTTAGGTAAGTTGCCAGTATGCTAGTCTCGTAATCCCTCTTATCATTCCTTACAGCTTCAAAAAAATGTTAATTCTTAGTTTTTGCTTCTTCCTCTTCCCCTTCTTTATTATTTTCCGTCAACATAACTGCCATTTATTTCCACTAAAGTTCCCCTCATTGATTAAGGTTTGCATCTAGTTCCACCTTAGACGATTCAGAGATATTCCTTCTTTTCCACCTCCCTCCAACTTACATATGTCAATATTGTAATTTCTTTAAGATATTATTTCTGCTTTTTCTGAGCTTAACAATAGAAGGCTTACGGTTCTGATGTTATTCTTCCAATAGTTCTCTAAACTTGTGCTTTCAAGCTTGCATTCTGCCTTGTTAAATTATTCCTTCTCTGCCTTTCTACTTTGGCCTTCCCTTATTGCTGGAAAGGTGTTCCTGTACAAAAAAGGGAACAAATTTCAATCCTTAGTGTTGGAGAAAGATCTAGCTACTGTCCTTTATCCAGTTTTCGAATCTATCCAAACAAGATTTAAAGCTTCTCATTTCTTCTAATCTTATCTCTGATTGCCAGTATGGCTTTCGTAAGATGCTCTCTTCTGGCGATCTTCTTTTTACCATTTCTGTTTTTTGGTCCTCTGCTCTTCGGTATTTTGGTGAATGCCACCGCTCATCCCTCTAAATCTATAAATAGTGATGCAACTCATAGTTCTGTTTTATCCCTAACTTTCTCTACTTTCATAAAAACCTCTCTCTATTACTTAATCCCATATCCACTCCTATGACGACGACTTCCCCTTTCATTGTTCCCCTCATTTTGATAGGCGTCCTTTTCAACAAGAATTAGCTCACGCTAGGAAGGTACCCTCGGATCAACTAGCATCTGATCTTTCTCGGATTTCTTTGGGGCATTGAGATCAAGGCTGTTTTCAATTACTCAAAAACTCAATTTCTCCATTTATCTACTCCACTTATGATCTTTCACACAGCTATATAACATCTTCTTTAGAAAACACACTTAACTCAATCCATATTATGTCCTTAATATTCTTGGTGTTGTTTCATTTTCTCGTGACCTAAATTTTAAGGTTTCCTATTGCTTCTCTGATTAAACAAGCTTCTAACAGGTTAGTTCATTGTCCTGCATAGGGGTGTCATCTGTGCATCCTAGAATGAAGAATACATACGATATCTGGGGTCGTTTCCGCTCCTGCACAGAATATGCCTCACGCATCTGGATCAATCAAATTGTTGCGTCTCTTATACTATTGCCAGTACATATGACACTGCAACTGAAATATCTAGTTCCATTCATCTCCTTTTGAGAATTTGTGTGACACTTTTTTCTAAACAGTCTCATCTTCTCTATACACTCTCTGACTCCAGACTTAATCGCTATACTCAATCTTACATGCACTCTACTAAAAGTCTGGAACACACTCCTGTAACATAATTACAAAACTACTCTGTAAACACTTTAAGAATTAACTCTGTACGAAATCTTTAATTTTGTAAATCTAAGAAAAACTAAAATTGTTGTAACTATACAATTACAGCGACCATTTTTTTCTTGAGGAAAGGTGAAAAAGAATAATACACCCACACCCACACACCACACCCCACACCCACACCCACACCCACCCACCCACACCCATACCCACCCACACACATATATATATATATATATATATATATATATATACTATATATATATATATATATATATATATATATATATATATATATATATATATATATATATATCTTTGCTATTTCTAAAATTCAGAACATATATATACATATATATATTCGTAGCATATTTTTAAATATTCGCATTGACTTTCGCATTCGCAAATATTAAAAATACTGTAAATCATTTGCAATCGCCTCGGAAACTCGGAATGCGATTAGAAAATGTTCTGATGGAACTTGTTAGAGAAAATTTAACAACTTTTGTGAAATTGATTAGAATGAGCTGACTAGTGCTGACGTTTGAAGGTAGTGACAGTAATTTGAGTCACCAATCAAAATCTTAGCAATATTAATAGTCTCGTATTTGTGAGTTTATTAACCTCGAAATTAAATATTGAAGCAATTGGGCAATGGTCCCGTCATTCAGCGTAGTTTTGGGATTACTTCAATATTGTTTCCCATGACAACGCAAACCATACACTGCAATCGAATTATTCTCGGAAAGAATGAAATGGGTTAAGAACTATCAAAGCGACAAACACAAGGAGAAAATGTAGAAAGGAAAATGAGTAAAAGAGGATAAGGATCCCAATTCCAGCTTTAAGAGCAAGCAGATCTCTAAAACAAATATAAAATACGAATATATGGGACAATGAAACGAAAAATCATAAAGGATAGATATAGTAATTTACAGAAATTATAGTAATGGATGAGCTTCTGTTTCAATCACGTTGAGAATTCTTGTTTTTTTTTTTTACATTCGCTAACGAAAGTGTCGGTCTCTTTCAACACACTACTCAAAGGAAATATTACAGAATATATTATTTGAAAGAAAATGTATGATATAGTTAAAACTAAAGTTTAAGAATTAATAACCTTTATCAAGTAATCATCAAGTTAGCTTTCTCCAACGACGAATGGGTTAGATTCTCAATCAGGAGTTTCTTTGTTTCCTCTGAGTATTCATGCAGTTGACAATTATTTCAAAGTCAAATTTTGTGTCGTGCTCTGAACCTCTCACTGAACGTCATACAGGTGAATATCTCAGTGAGTTATTTAATGGAATGTTGGCGAAATGGAACCTATCTCCAGATGATGTTCACTGTGTCATGAGAGAGGCTGATACTAATATAAAGAAAATTCTGTTTCTTTCTTGAGTGAACAACACCAACTCCGTCGCTCATCAACATCAGATATGTTGTGACATCTCAAACAAGAGTCAGCGAAGTTCTCTCAAAATATAGGTCAATTGCGGAACACTTTAATCACTCTACCATGGCTCAAGAAAAACTAAAGAAAATATAGGCCAGAATTAAGGTTCGCTCTCAGTAATACATGACGTTACTCTGAATTTATGTTAAGGTTCCAAGAACTTAATGAATCTCTCTGCCAGTACAGCCGCTCTGATGATAAAATAAATGTCTTTACCCATCTCAAGACTAATTCTATTTCTTACAATTATATCATTGGCCTCTATCATTTAAAGACATCATCGTATGATAATCGGCAAGCACTTTTTGTCATCCTCTCGTAACTCTGAAGAGAGTATTAATATTCTCAGACAATGACAGTCAAAGGAATAAAAATGATGAGAGAAACGATATTGAGATCTTTCTCTAATTTATGGTTCCGTTTATTGTGTACCATTTTTTATTTAATATACAGGCCCCCCAAGGGCACAAAAAGGGCCCACCCTGGGTTTAAATAATCCAACTCCATGGGTGGGTCCCTAGCACATACATATTTTAATGTCAAGAAAACTATGAATGGCGAAATGGTATTCAGTCAAAAATAAATAAAAACTAAAGTAAAATTATATCCTTACATTATAAATAGTCCTAATATTGCATAACAAAAATCATATGTTGTAAGAATATTCACTTCTTGGAGATACAAAGAAAATGGAGTTATTGCTAAAGTGGGAAGATCCAGATAAGATATGGGATAACCTTTTAGAAGGAGTTATGGATCTTGAAGTAGGAAAATGACGACGGCCAATGGAGTTCAGTTGGGAACAATCAATGAAGAAACGGAACAGATTGCGAAATATAACGACAACAAAATTTGCAGATGGGAGAGGTCTCATGACATATAGTGACTGTGATATTGGTGTGGCCAATAAGGCGATGCAAGTATCACCTCCATGCAAGTGCTTTCGCCAGTGAGAGAGGGCCAACTCACCAATGCTCGGCTTTATATTTTTAAGTTATAGGCGAAAGCAGGATAGCATTCAGTTGATGGGGTAGCGTATCGAATGAAAAATCCAGGGGTACCTATGGAACAGCTCCTAAAAAGAAGAAGGGCCATTTTGGCCTCTCCATCAGCATTCAAATGCTGGTGCCCATGAGAGGGAGATTCCAGCATGAAAAGTATTAATTTCTTACGGGGGTGGGAGCAGCCGAAAGAAATTGTTGTGCAACGGATGCCATTGTGTTTTTAGAATAAGGGTTTTAAGCGCTTGGGGCGCGCTGAGCGAATCTGAATAAACGACATAAGAGTGGTCTTGGTTCAGGAATGAAGAATTCGAGAAAGGGCAACCATTATAGCCATTAATTCAACCATAAAAATTGGCGAAGGGTGGAGAATGTGGGGAGGATTTGCATTAGACGCTCATACCATCCCCCATTTTTAGAGCACGTCAGTAAACCACTAGGTAAATTCACTGTGAACTACGGGTGAGACAGGAATGAAGCATTTAAACAAGACTTCTACTACTTTCTTCTTTCTACTACAATAATCTTGTTGTGCTTCTGCTACTGTTCCCCCTAACATAATTTGACGCCTTTTTTGAATATCTTACTACTTCTCACGAGACTGTTATATCTTCTCATCCAAATATTGAGGTCTTCTATTTAGGGGATTTCAATGTACACAACACTGAATGGGTGGGGTCCTCTCATACTGATTTAGGTCTGGAGGAGGCCAAAATCATTCAGCATTCTC
The DNA here is from genome assembly GCA_015478945.1 of Trachelipus rathkii. Taxonomy (NCBI): domain Eukaryota; kingdom Metazoa; phylum Arthropoda; class Malacostraca; order Isopoda; family Trachelipodidae; genus Trachelipus; species Trachelipus rathkii. The sequence goes on along the minus strand of JABUQX010106701.1, from coordinate 34,326 downwards.
AAAGATCTGGAGCAACTAATTGAACACACACATTCCAGATCATTAACCGATTCTTGAACACTTTGACCTATGTTTCTATAGTTCTTCTCTCTTTAAAATACACCACTTTCGCTCCCTATCGGTAAATCTGACCACAACCTTATATCTCTCAATTTTAATGCTTTCTCTATTACATCTCCATCCTGCCCTATGCGTTTTTTTCTGGCACTTTTCTACACTAGCTATAATTGGAATGACTGTTTTGACTCTGGTGACGCTTCGGCTTCTGCCGATAAGGTGAGGCTTCATAATCGTTCATGGATTGAGCAGGTTCATTCCTTCTTCGACTAAATCTTTTCTCTCCTCGCAATCCATGGTTCGAACGTGCTTGCTCTCTGGCCATTCAGGCTAGAGACGGTGCGTATCGAAGGGAGTTGAAAATTATCGTTCCTTCTATCACTCTTCCCTAATTTTTCATTCAGCTGAAATCGCTGCAGGACTATTCCTCGATCAAAACCGAAGAGTGCAGCTCCTCCTTGATTCTCCTACTGATAAATCTTTCTGGCCTCTTGCCAAAAACATCTCTAACAACTTCTGTAAATCTGTCTTTCCTCCTCTTATTCGATCTGATGGTTCTATTGCTAATTCTCCAACTGAAAAGGACAATCTCTTCGGCCTCCTATTTTCCTCTAACTCAACCCAGACGATTCTGACATTCCTCTTCCTCCTCCTCCACTCCTTCCTCTCAGGTGTCTATACCTTTGCCTGTGATGTTTACATTTGATCGAGGTGCGCCAGGCTCCTGAAATCTATAATGAACGTTGACGGGTGGCGGATGGCATTCCTCCCCGAGTTTGAGGGAGTGTGTGCTGACCCCGCCACTCGTTCAATTATATTCTCTATGTCTCAATACTAATACTTTCCCTCAGTGTTGGATTGGAAGCACGCACATGTCCAACCTATTCCGAAAAAGGAAGCCGCTCTGATCCTTCTAACTATCGCCATATAGCTCTCACCTTTGTTCTATCTAAGATCTTTGAAACCCTTCTACTCAACTCTCATTTCTTGATCTGCATCTACGGAATCTCATTCCGCTTCTTTGATCGCCAGCGGTAGCTTTTCGGCGTTCAAGGTCTACTGGTGATATACTTTCCTATCTAACTGATTTATGGTTTCCGCCCTCAGGGAACTATGGGGAGACTTGCGTGGTGGCGCCCCGACATATCCAAGGCATTTGACCCGGGTATGCCGCGTCGCTTTGCTCAACTCAATCGCACTTTGCGTTTCCTCCTTCTGTATATATGTTTTCTTTCAAAATCGCTCAATATCGGCAGTTGTTGATGGGGCTACTTCTTTTTATATCCATAGTTGTGTTCCTCAGGGTTCTGTTTATCCCTACTTTATTCCTACTTTTCATTAATAGTCTTCTCCTGCACATCTAACTCTATCCACTCGTATGCCGATGACTCGGCCCTTCATTCTTCAGCTCATTTCAATTCTACTCCCTCTTTTACTTCTATAATTGCCTCTCGTCTTAATCTTTCCGATTCTATTCTCGCTGATCTGGGTAGAATTTCCTGGTGGGGTCGTCTCCAACCTTGTGAAATTCAATTCTTTAAAACCCCAGCTTCCACAAATCTCCCTCTCTAAAAGAGACACCTTTAACTTTCCTATCTCTTTCGACAGTTCTCTCACGTCTCCAGTTGACAATATAAACATCCTTGGTCTTAGCATAACGAAAAATGTGTTGGAAGCCTCACATCTCAGCAGCAGTTGCTGGGCCGGCCTCAAAAGAAACTGGGAGTTCTGTTTAGGCTGCAGAACTCTCATTCTCTTCTTTCAGTTGCTCACCCATACCGGAACTCAATGTCAGCATGGGTACCATTCTCATATCTGGAACAGTTTTTGCCCGGCATGGATGAGTTAGGGTCAAGGACAGAGGCATAAACTGTTCTGCACTTTCCAGTTCACTTGACCCTCTATCTTTGCGGCGCAGAAGTTGGAGCTTTATCTCTTTTTCTATATGTACCGCAGTGGCAGGTGCTCGAGGAACTTATCACTCTCATGGCTTTTGCCACGCTTTGCGACTCCCGCGCATTTCTGAGGTGCTCTGTGTCGCTGCATGTCAGGACGCTACAATGGTGTTATTGAGCCCAGCTCCATTTGTGATCGCGCGATTATGTTTCGCTATGCACTTTTCTGTTTACTTGTTAGTTATATTTATGCTACCACTGTGTTTCCTGCCGGGTGATCTCTCTCTCACTTGTGCCTGCGTCTGTGCTCATCTGCGTATCTTGCGTTAGTTGATGAATATGAGGTGTGCAACACCTCCTCCTTGAATAGGGCTCTGCCCGTGAGTGGAAGTGACTTCGTACTGTTAAAAAAAAAAAAAAAAAAAAAAAAACAAAGACAGCAGTTTTAATAGATTTGGAAAAGAGGTCAAAGGCCAAAAGCAAATGGTGGGGCAGGAGCCAAGCCAAGGTATATACCCTTCTCGTAAGAGAGAAAGGCAACACCTTTTGCAAAGGGATGTTAAGGAAATTAAAGGATATTTATGAACTGTGTTTTATAAATCAGACAGAAATTAGGATTCACCAGGGTATCTCCCTGCAGAATCGGTGTCAAACCAGATTTGGGGTTGGAAAGCGAAGATAACTTCTGCACATGATGTAATCCTTCGAATAGAGAGTAGCATCAATTGAATTCAACTTCAAGGCTCGCAGAGGGGGACGATCCGGAAGGTTCCAGTGGAATTACGAATCGCCTCATTTTTGGATGAGATCTAACAAGTGTAGTTAGAGTTGGGAGGTCTGACCATATACTACACAGCCATAGTCCAGCTTCGAACGGACTAGGGCTATAGAAAGGTAAAAGGAACATGCGGTGAGCACCTCAAGATTCTTGAGGCGAGATGACAAGTCATTCGCAGGGGAGTTTAATATGCAGAGCCGCACATGTTAAGTGGCCATGTTCAGGGTCAGTTATTGCGCATGTTTAGCCACATGTTGCAAACCAAATAAAGTGCAGTTCTCTGAAAGAAGATGGCAGGTTCTTCTCGATTCCCTTTTTATCTTAAAGCACTGCTGAGGTTTTGGTGGGAGAAATGGAAGCCAAGGGAGTTACCATTGTGAAATATTCTCAATAGCTAGTGAAGTTGCCCGTTAGAGAAAAGGCAGCCTGGCACCGGCTAAATATAGTTAAAGTCATCAACATAGAGAGAAAGTGACCGTCGCTGAGATAGAAAATAACTATGCCATTAAATCCGAGAGCAATAGTAATACACTTAGAACACTACCCTACGAAACTCTTCATCCAGAGTAAAGTTGTTGTGTCATTAATGATGAGACAATGAACATCGTAAATGGAAAACTATTTGTTTACCTATCATTTGTTAATTTTGATAAACCTCGGAATAGAAATATCAGACTTGCTAAGCGTGTTTGTACAAAACGTAAGTGATCCTTCATCGTTAATTTTCTTGCTCCCAACCTCTAACTTAATTGTAAACTACGCAATTGATCCACTTATTTATTTATATATATATATATATATATATATATATATATATATATATATATATATATATATATATATATATATATATATATATATATATATATATATATATAACTATATATGTATATATAACTACTGCTATATATATATATAGCACTCATTTTTTTTTTTTTCATTTTTTTATTTCTATAATTTGTCGGAAGCTGGTGCGGTGCGGTGCGAGTGTGATCAAAGGACCGCACCAGGCACCGCACCGCACCGCCCGCACCGTTAATTTTCTCGTGCTCCGCACCGCACGCACTTTTATTTTTCTTCCGCACCGCACCGCACCGCACCAAAATGAGCGCACCACGCACCGCACCGCACCGCACCCGGTGCGTCGTAACCCTAAAATTAAGACATTGCGCTGGAATTCAGGAGCCTTCTTTTCTTAAAAGCATATAGAATATTAGACGGAAGAATACAGAACTAGGGTGGGGATGGTTAAGCCGTGGGGGGAGAGGGTATGGATCGGGCAGAGAACCCCGACTCACCCGGAGACCTCCAGCACGAAAGCAGTGAGCTCTGCGATTTTATATTTTGTTTTAAAAATTGTGAAAAGGCTTAATTCAACTTAATTTCCCATTACATCTTTTAAGTTGCTATGGCTTTTAATGCTATGAGCAAAGTTTAGTTTAGTGCAGTATAATAAGATTAAGAATAAGATTGGAAATTTTTTTAAGCCAGTGACATTAACATGTTGTTAGAGGAAATTTGTTTCTGAGAGTTATATATATATATATATATATATATATATATAAAGCATAAGGACAAATATATATATATATATATATATATATATATATATATATATATATATACTATATATCTCTCATATATATATATATATATATATATATATATTTTTAATTTATATATATATATATATATATGGCATAACCTTATATGTATATAATAATAATATGTATAATAATATGTATATATATATATGTAATATATATCATAATAATAATATGTAGCAATATTCAATACAAGCTCAGCAACCATATCATGTAGCCAATACAACCAATAATAATGTATGTATATGTATGTATATATATATTAATAATAACTAATAATATATTTTTTTTTTCAATATATGTATGTATGTACCAATAACGTAATATGTAACTCTTCAACTCCTTCTTTAACATATGTAGCTAGCCAATAGCATAATAGTAATAATATGTATTAACTTAATAGCCAATAATAATAATAATATATATATATATGGAAATGTAATATGTATAATAATAATATGTATTTAATATCCAATAATAATAATAATAATATATATATATATAACTCATATGTATAATATATGTATATATATCATATATGTATATATAGTATATATATATATGTATAACAATAGCAACCACCAACAACATATATATATATGCTCTTGTAATATATATATGTAATATAACCAATATAATATATATTTATATGTATAGCATAGGCAAGTGTACTATATATGTATATATATACCAATAGCCAACAATATAACCAGCCAGCCCAGCAGCATAGCTGCTCAATATGCTTCATTCTTGCTGCAACAATATGTGTAATAACAGCTGCTCCAACCAGCCATATCTTTTCACTGTGTATATAGCCAACCAGCCAGCTAGCCAGCCAATATGAGTAGCAGTAACCATATGTAAAGAATATATAATATATATATATGTATATATGTAATAATATATATCAATATGTATAATATGTATATATGTATATGTATATATATATATATATATATATATATATATATATACTATATCCCATTGTGACATTTTTCAAAACATTTTTATTATTTCTCGTCTTAACGTAGCTTTAAAATATTCAATGTTTTATAGCTTTCCATGTGCTATATCATTCGATGCTGGTATTCTAAATCTAGTTAGGGAACAAAGGAACGAATAGTAGTTTAGTAATGGTAAAATTGACAGTTACATAACTATAGCACAATTAATTTTATTTCTTGTATGAGACAATTCAGAAAAGTGAAAAGAAATGCAGCTTGTTAGATCTAGAGTATCTTCCGTTCTGCTGTCAAAAGCGGTTTCCATAACTTTTGTCGGAAGAAAATCTGTAAGATAGTTGAAAATTTTTAAATAAGAGGTTTCTTTCCTTTAACTTTTACCCTAAGATGCTTAACTCAGGCCCTTATTTTACATACAACAGCAGTTTGTTAGAAATGAAGCAATCCGTAGCTGATCTCGAAGATCACCTTTGACAACACCAGATGATTAGCAGCAGATCTAAAAAATATGTTCCTTGATATCAATAGTGCTTAGCCACGAATAATATTCATCTAAAAGGTCACCCCACCTAGCTATGAAGATCATATTCCAAACTTGGCTCGAACCAGTTAATTTAATTTTCCCAGCATAGTATATCACACAGGACTATGGGACTTTATGTTTTATTATTATTATTATTATTATTATTATTATTATTCTATTAATTTATTATTATTATATTATTATTCATGAGTGATGACATTAGTATTATTAACATTATTCTTATTATCAAATTATATCAGAAATTATTATTATTAGTTATTGTCTTTCATCTCAAGATTTATTCTTGGATATATTTGGAAAGGGTAACGCTTGAACAAAAGTATTCGGAATGACTACACAATAGTAGGCTTTAAAGTTCAATGGATATAGAAGAGGGGATCTGTTGCTAAAAGCTATTAAGATTTAAATAGGAAATTAGTTTTTAATTTCTAAATTAAATTTAAAGTATATTTTTTTATTTTCATTTTAAAATTTAAATGAACGAAATTGAAAATTTTCAAGCTGTTCAAGATATTTAATATAATATTTTTTAATTTCTTCTAAATATCAAATATAAAAACTTCCCTGCTTACTTGGTTAAATTTATAATGTTCACTTATATTGGGAAAAATTTTTCAACTTGTAATCATTTATCAGCAATTGTTCCATTCCTTAATTTCTCTAATAATTCTTCCAAAGGGTTTTTTTAAATCTTCCCAACAAAACATACTTTTGCGTAATCTATTTGCGTTGTTAGTCCTCTCTTCTATTTCTTTCACTTCTTTTGCTCTTCTCGTTTTTAAAGGCCAATCCAGACAAGTCATTCCATATAAAATGGATATATATATATATATATATAACCTTAATATATATATATATGTATATACTAACAATATATATATATATATATATATATATATATATATATATATATATATATATATAATAATATATATATACTATGCTGCTGCTATGTAACCAGCCAGCCGCCACTGATATATATATATATATATATATAAGAGGTGGGCACTTCCGCTCTTTAGTCCGCTAGTCCGCTAGTCCGCTCCGAGCGGACTACCAGAATAAGTGCGGACTAGTGGAGGTGCGGAGTCGTCAGGAAATTAGCGGACTTGCACGTGCGGATCAAAAAAAGTTTCCGCTCTTTTGTTCCGCACCTTTTTAAAAAGAAAATATAGTTTGCTTATTAAGAATTCTTAATAAATTTATAATAAAGAAATAAAATTTTTATTTTAAGTTTATAATAATTATACTTTTAGTCTAAGACTTTTGTTTTTAATAATTTAACTTCTAAAAAATAATCTCAACCTCCTTAAAGGTACCATATATAATAAATAACATTTAAATTGATTTATAGACTGAATGGCTATTACCCTCATCTATAACTTTAGTATTAATTATATTATTCCTATAATAACCTAGGCAATATCTAAATCAATTCCGTGTGTAAGGCAAATATATTATATATATATATATAACATATATATATATATATAACTTAACAATAACATATATATATATATATATATATATATATATATATATATATATATATACTGCTGCTGTATATATATATTTGGGTTTACACAACATTAACTGTATATATATATAACAATATAACAACCTCTAGTAGCAACAGTATGTATATGTATGTATATAATATGTATATCTCAAATGTATGTATATATGTGCACCGGTAACCAATAGCCAGCCTTGTAGCAGCAACAAGCCAATATACAGCCAGCCAATAACCCTATGTAGCCAGCCAGTAGCAGCCAGCAGCTAGCTGCAACAGCCAGCCCAGCAACGCCAGCCAGCCAGCCAGCTGCTGCTGCGCATGGCGTAGCAGCCAGCAATGGCGCCAGCCCAGCCAGCAGCCAGCTGTAGCCAACCCAGCAGCAGCCTTGTGTAGCCAGCGCCAGCCAGCCAGCCAGCGCCATAATAGCAATAACGCTCAACCGCTGCTGCTGCCAGCAGCAACCTTAACCAGCAACCTTAGCGTATACTCCACGCGGGGACGGTTTTATTATATACTATATATATACATACTTATATATATGTACTCACCACTTGTATATCTTTACTATCTTATATATACTTCTCACTGCTTTATATGTATATATATATACTGCCTTACTCTTGTATATATGTGCTTATATCTATATATCTCATAGCATACCATTCTTTTACTGCATATACATATGGCTGCCGAGCTGATACGTAGCATAACATTAGCATCGACTCTGCAGGAGTCAGGGCTTTCATGGATTCTACTAGTCTTTTTTGACGAAAATAGACCTTCTTATGGTGGACAGGGTGGTCAAAAATATTTCAGAGGGGAGGCAGAATGATTTAGGTGAGGACCTTAAATTAACCAATGGACTGCTGGAAATGAACTAACACCAGCACTCTCTCACCAAGAACATCTTTCCCTTTCAGCATAGGCAGAATTTGTTGAACTTGTTCCTGTAAAATATAATACACCTCTCCCTAGTTCTGCGGCCGTAGAGCGAATATTTAGTAATGGTGGGGATATTTTGAGGGAAAAAGGTCAGCCTTAACTGCTTTTAATTTGAGCACCTAATCTTTTTGAAAGGTAATATGGATCGGATCTCTTGTCCCTTGAAGACGACATTGAGGAGGAAGTGAAATTCTTGAGATTTTGTAAATATTCATTCAATTTTTCATATAATATTATAAATAAATTTTTTGTAAGGGTATATACTATTTAGTATTTAATATTAAAATCTTTTGTGAAGTCGCACATTTATTAGCGGGATAGGTGCGGACGTGCGGACGTGCCCGGACTTGCGATAGCGGAGGTTTGATGGTCTGAATAAGTGCGGAGGAGCGCTAGCGGACTACGTTTTCTCGAGGTGCGGAGGTGCGCTAGCGGACTACCCCTAAATGAGCGGGGTGCCCACCTCTGAATTATATATATATATATATATATATATATATATATATATATATATATATATATATACATAGATATATATAACTTTCTTCTTCTTTCTCTTGCTATATATATATATATATATATATATACTTAAAGTAATAAATCTCTAAATTAGAACAATTTATTTCTAAACGTATATCATTATTTTATAAATTTGCAATAAATTTTAAAATAGAAAATAAAATTACTGTAAATTAGGAATAGTTGTTTTAAATAAAGGAATTAAGATTAGTACATCATTACTACAGAATTCATAGTAAAAGTCCATTCATTTATTATTAATATTATTGTCTATTACTCTAAATTTGTAATTTAATTTAATTTGTAATTTGTCTTTCTTCAAAATCTCAAATAATTTTCCAAACAAAATATCCACTATTAATGTTTTTGTTTTTTTTGTCTTTTTTTACAGTACAATGCAATACAAGAATTCTGCTCGAAGACAAGGGCGTCTTGTCCCCCAGGCCCCAAGGGACCAAAAGGGCCAATTGGAAATTCCGGTCCTGTGGGAATGAAAGGGGAAAGAGGAGACAGAGGCTTACCTGGGATTCAGGGACCAAGAGGATCTACAGGGCTTCCAGGGATACCTGGTCCTCCAGGGCTAAACGGTAGAAAAGGAGAAATGGGCCCTTCTGGTAAATTAACATAATATATATATATATATATATATATATATATATATATATATATATATATATATATATATATATATATACTATATATATATATATATATATATATATATATATATATATATATATATATATATAAAATATATATATATATATATTTCAAAAGTTCTAAGTGGGTTTGAACCCTTACCCTTACCCTTAGTTCAAACCCACTTAGGGACTTTTGAAAAATACAAATAAAAGCACGATTTAAGTGCCAAATGTTGCAATATATATATATATATATATATATGTATAACCCAATATATATATATATATATATATATAGCATATACATATATATATAACAACAACTCTTCTTAACTCTCCTTGTTCTTCATTTATATATATATATATAACAACAACAGATGCTTATCTTATATATATATATATATATATAATATATATATATATATATATATATATATATATATATATATATATATATATATATATATATATATATATAGCCAATAACAGTAACCTGCTCTTTCTTCCCAAATATATATCTTATATATATATATATATATATATATAACAACGCATATATATAACTATTCTTCTTTGCTATATATATATATATATATATATATATATATATATATAACCTTGTATTATCCCAAAATAAAAAATGGAAATATTTCATGCAGCATTATTATATATTTTATCTAAAGGTTAAGTCAAGAAGAAGAAAAACAACAATAAGAAAAACGAAATGAAAATTTTTGTCAATCTGAAAAAGTTTAAAGAAATTTTAAAATGAAGTTTAATTTAAAAAGATTGAACTAAACTTTTTATTTAATTTTAAAAAAAATGAAAACTTAAAAAGAAATATAAAAAATCTCCACAAAATTTTGTAATTATAAATAATATTTTAAAAAGAAATATAAAATTTTATAAAAATTTCCAAAATTTTGTAATTATAAATAATATTTTAATTAAAAAGAAATATAAAATTTTATAAAAATTTCCAAAATTTTGTAATTATAAATATTTTAAAAAGAAATATAAAATTTTATAAAAATTTCCAAAATTTTGTAATTATAAATAATATTTTAAAAAGAAATATAAAATTTTATAAAAATCTCCAAAATTATGTAATTATAAATAATTTTTTTTTTTTAGGGATACCTGGTCTGGATGGAAGGGACGGGCTTCCTGGGGAACCAGGGCTAGATGGGATACCAGGAAGAAATGGCCTGGATGGAATTCCTGGAGTTGATGGCATCTCAGGATTTGATGGAATGCCAGGAAAAGATGGAAGAAATGGAACAGACGGTTTGTTCATCAATTTAATTGACAGAACTTTTTTTTTATTTAATAATAATTTAATATTCATTTGTAATATCGTTCTAACAACAGCGAAATTTGAGCTAATTTTAATTATTTTCTTTCAGGAAGGGCTGGATTTAAAGGGCAGAAAGGCGAATTAGGACCTCTGGGACCAACAGGTATATATATATATATATATATATATATATATATATATATATATATATATATATATATATATATATATATATATATATATATATATATATATATATATATATACATACTTACTTACTTCTGCATAACTGCTCATATATATATATTTACTTTCTATATATGTATATATATTATATATATATTAATATGTATATGTATAATAATATATATATGTATATATATATTATATATATAATATAATATATAATAATATATATATATATATTAATGTATATGTATATAATAATAATAATAACATATGTAATAATAATAATAATATGTATATATATAATAATAATAATAATAATAATATGTAATATATAATATAATAATAATAATAATATATATATAATATATATGAAATATATAATAATAATATATGTAATAATAATAATAATATGTAATATATATTAATAACTAGCTATGTAATATATGTATATATGGAAATATCTTGTTTATGTATATGTATGGAGTTGTATAACAATATTGTATATGTAATGTATACAACCAATAATATGTATATATATATATGTATATGTATATATATATATATGTATTTACAGTATATATAAGAAATATGTAATATGTAATGTGTAATAATAATATAACATAATAATAATAATAACCAATAACCAACAGCAACTGTATAACCAGCTGTAATAATATAATAATAATAATAATATGGAAATATAATAATATGGCCAATAATAATGGCATAATATAATAACTTATAGCAATAATAACTGTAATAATACCAATAACCAACCTTATCTTCATAAATAATAACCAACAATAATAATAATATGTATATATATATGCAATAACAATAATATAATAATAATATATGTAATAATAATATATATTCTTTGCTCTTATATATATATATATATAATATATATATATATAACTATATATATAAATATATATATATATATATATAACACCAATAATCTCAACTCTGCTTATATATATATATATATATATATATATATATATATATATATATATATATATATATATATATATATATATATATATATATATACGTGTGTGTGTGTATACATTTTGGTTTGCTATATTTTCGGAAAGCATCCTGAACATTCTTTAATAGTTTATGATAAGAAGGCGATGGCATTCGAGATATTGACATCTAAACTAGTGTATCTCTTCTTATTCCAACTAGAGAAAAGAAAATGAGGTTGTTTACATGCTTCAAACACAATACCTTTACTTCACTGCTCAACCTCATCTCCCAAATAGCTATAACATCCCCAGCACACACAATTAACTCATTCTTTCGTTCATAATTATATTTTAAGCTCATTTTTTCGTCATCTTTCCTAAAAGAATCGCAAAGTTTTCTTTTTAAATATGATCCTAAGAGGTTAAGTGTTCTGGAGATTCTTATATTTCCTTTAATTAAGTCCAATTATTTGAGTCACATAAGATTGTCATTCTTCCTTGTAATAAGCAGGCATCATATATCAGGGATGGTTATATTCATATACATCTCACAAGAGTGTTATAGTTATATAGTTATAGAGTATATAGAGTATAAATATTAGAGAGTATAGGGTTTTTACTTCAACAACTCTTTTACTATCACTGATTCACTCCAATCCTTCTCTAACCGACATCCTACAGCATTAATCTTTTAAAATCATCACTACCACATCTTACACTTTTTCTGAGCTTCCTACCTTTTCATACTTCCTTTTAGAGAAGAACTCGCTTGATTTGTCTTTCTGTACAATATCATCCTTTCTCAGCTCAGTTCTCTTTGACTCCAGACTTAACAGCTATGCTCATTTTTCTATGTACTCTACTTGTAAAGTTTGAAACATTATTTCTATTTTAAGAAGTTACTTCTATAGATATACACATTCAAGTGTTGTGTATCGGAGCATGTCAACAATTGAATAATATTAACAAGCTAGGTGAGTTAGGTCATATGTTAAGTTAGGTTATGAAATGATTAAATTAGACTAAGTTAGGAACTATGTTGTAAAAGATAGATAGAGAGAGAAAGAAAGAAGTAAAGAGTCGTCATAATTAACAAATATAGAGATCATATATTTTACAATGCCTAGTTATTATACTAACAACACATGCATTTATTATTCAACGAATTTATCACCAAAAAATTTCGTTTCATGGGTGAAACCACATTTCTAGGGGTTCGGCCTCACCTCATATGGGATCTTCCCACATCTGTTCCTCCTGGAATCCTTCGTCTTCCTTCCTTCAGTTTCCTCTGTTAAGTCCTCCTGGCAAAACTTCTACAGAGTTTCTCCTTTATACTTTTGGGAACACCATTTTTGGGGTGTTCAACACTTCATGGGGATTTGGATTTGAAACCCTCAAAATTGGGTTCCACGTAACCGAGAACATATAGATTGACATGTCACACTATATGTTTATTTATAGATCCCGCCCCGACTCTGGCTCATGCTCCGGATGGTGCTCCGGTTTCTGCTCCGACTCCGTCGCAGATTCCTCATAAAGGAATTATCCTCGATGAGGATGGCTTGGTTTGGGACCCACTTACGGATATCTCCCCTCCTCCCACGGTGATCGCAATATATACATAAATTTATGTTAATTAACCTAATTATTTTTTATTTCTCTAATATTTTTCAATTTCGGTGCTGACTTAACTACTGGACCCTATTATTAAGGGGTTACACCCCCTTCGGGGGTTGTTGAGAAACCAAACCTCGTCTCCGATGAGATAAAAACATCCCAAGTGGGGGTATGATCTTGGGTAAGGATTGATCTACTCGTAAGGGGTTAAAAATAAAACATGCTGTTTGGGTTATAAGACTTTTCAACAGCCCTTGATATGTGGGCTGTTCTACTTTCGATTATTTCAAAACAAAGAAACCATCGATTTTACAATAATTTCAGTTTTTACCATAAATCAGTGTATCTAACCAAGCAGATATCGTAGGAAGATGATTTAAACATCAAAATGGGGGTAAAAGACCACGATAAATCAAAGGAAACCATCAGAAATGATTTTCCGATCATTTGAAACTAACCGAAAACAATCTAGGAAACCCATGATCCCCTTTTTCTGGGCTAAAACCCGAATTGAGAATCTAAACCTTTGATAACGGTCTTCTCAACCTCGAAAACCCCTAATTTGACGTATAGAACCTCAAAACCTTTTTCTTCAAATTCGGCTCAGCTCCGATACCGGTGCTGTCTCCTGTTCTGACTTCGGATCTAAAGATCTGAAATACTGGTCCTCGACCCTAAAACGGGTCTTTGTCAATGATATGCAATGTTACAACTAGAAGAAAAAAAATCACAATATTCTAACGGAGTTTTGGGAAATTTCCAAGTCAGGTGCTGACACTTGGTTTTTTTGCTGTCGATCTCGTATATCAACTACTTACATTATTCAGTCCTATAATGCACCTTTCTTCTTGCCTCTGCCAAACTCACATTCCTATATTTCAGACATTCCTTTACTGACTCAATCCACTTTTTTTCGGTTTCCCAGCCGTCGGTTCTTAGCACATTTACCACAATACATTCGCTTAACTAACCAACTATCATCCATCCTTCCCATTTGACTAAACCATCATAATGCACTCTCATTTATGCTCTAATTCAAGCCTTTCTTCACATAATATAATTTCCTAGTACTTTCATTCCTCATTTTATCAATTCTCACATCTAACACGCCCCTAAAATTATTCGTTGGCCCAGACTGAACCGTAAATCTATACAACTTATTTCAAAAGATAGTTTCATTACAATGCAATAACACTGGTAACAACATATCCCCATGTAAAACCATAGAGCAATCAAGGCTTAGTCCCTTTATACTCACCCAGTCATTATTTGCACCAGACACCTTCCTACAATTCACAATTTTCCTACAACACTCTGCATCATCCTTTCCCTTTTTATCCAACGTATAATCTAAATATTTAAATCCAGATACTTGTTTTCATAGCTCACCTTACAAAATGATTTCACAATGCAAGCTTTCCTCGTCCACTAACATCACCTTATACTTGTCTACATTTATTTTCAAACCTCTCCTGTTACCCACCCTGCCAACTCCTCCAACCAATTATCCCAAACATTTTCAGATTCACCCACAAAACGGAAATCATCAGTGATCATCACAATCCATCTTTTCTACTCTCCATCAGTTTATCACCCACACATCCACCATTATCTTTAAAATCTTCATCACCCCATCCATATACAAGTTAAATTGCCATGGAAACATAACATATTCCTGCACTCCATTTATTACTACACACACAAACACACACACACACTCACACACTCACACACACATACACACACACACACATATATACATATATATACTAATAGACAATATTATATTCTTTATATAATATATATATATACTATATCATATACTTATATGTAATATACAATATATACTTATAATATATAGTATATATATATATATATATATATATATAACATTAATAATAATATCTTTTCAAACTCCTCCTTTAATAATATCAAATTTAATTTGGAAGGAAAAGGATATTAGCATAAATAATTAAAAATTAATCCTCGAAATAAAATAGGAGAATTAATTAACTTTAGACAATATTTTTACCCGTTAAATAAATAACATTTAATTATGGGGATTTAAAAATTAATACAAAAGTATTTCCAAAGTTCGTACACTTGACTCATATTATATAATTATAACGTATATATATTATAATATTTATATATATATATAATATACTATTATCATATATATAATAGATATATAGATATGATATAGAATATATGGTATTTCAATATATCTAGTGAGATAACATTTTTTTATTTATTATATAATAAGTATATATATATTATAGATAATATAATATATATCTACTATATATATCATATATATATAATATGATATTATATAATATAATATTATATATATATATACTATTTATATATTATATATATATATACATATAATTATTAATAATATTATAAATATTATACTATATAATAATTATATATTATATAACTATATATATATATATATATATATTAAAGGAATGCGGGACACGTGGAAGTTGGGAAAATGGAACTCCGTAGTCCAGTGAGTCCACAGAATATAGTACTGGAGATTACACGCACCGAGTCAACCAAACTGTTAATTCCTCCTTCTATCCAGGTTTGTATATATATATATATATATACATATATTATATTATATAATATATTTTTATATATATATAATATATATATATATATATAATATATATATAAATGTATATATATATATATATATTATATTATATATATATATTATATTATATATATATATATATATATATATAGTAATAATAATATTATATATTATATATAATATATATATATACATATATTAATAATTATATGAGTCAAGGTGTCGTAAATTGGAAAAACTTTGCTATTATTTCTTAATCCCCATATAAATATATATAGTTCTCAACGGGTAAAATATTTGTTTTAAACCCTCTTCTCTAATTTCATTCGAGAATTATTGTAATCTTTTATGCTAATAAGTGTTAAATTCCATAATTTTAAATTTGATAATTATTAAGAGGACAGGAGTGTAATAACTTTTATTATTAATGTTAATTATATAATATATATATATATATATATTAATTAATATTATTATATTATATATATATAATATATAATATATATTATATATATGATATATATAATATATTTTATATTTAATATATGTGTGATGTGTGTGTGTGTGTCTGTATGTGTGTGTGAGTGTGTGAGTGTTGTGTGTGTGTTTGATTTGATACTCGATGTTGTAGGTAAATGAAAGTGGCAGTGCAGCGAATATTTATGTGTTCCATGGCAATTATTGTATATGGATGGGGTGATGAAGATTTTAAAGATAATGGTGAGTATTGGGATGAGTAAAAACTGATGGAGAGTAGAAGAAGATGATGTGATGATCATGATATATTTGTTTTGTGGTGAACCTGAAAAAATGTTTGCTCGTGGAGATGGCGGCGATAATTGGGTTGGGTTTGCAGGGTGGGTTAACAGGAGGACGGTTTGAAACTAAATGTTTAGACAAAGTATAAGTGAGTAGGATGGAACTGGTAAAGGCTTGCATTGTGAAACATTTTGTACAATGTGAGACTATTGGAAAACAAGTCATGCGAATTTAAACTATTTAGATTATACGTTGGATAAAAGAGAAAGGATAGATAGATGCAGAGTCGTTGTAGGAAAATTGTCGAATTGTAGGAACGGGTTGTGCACGAATAACTGACTGGGTGAGTACTAAAAGGGACTCAGCCGTTGATTGCTCTATGGTTTTTACATCGGGCGATATGTTTACTCAGTGTTATATGCATTGTATGAAACTATTCTTTTGAAACATAAGTTTGATATAGATTTACGTTCGTCTGGGCCAAGAATAATTTTAGGGTCCGTTAGTTAGTAGATGTGAGAATATGATAAAATGAACGGAATGAAAAGTCAATTAGAAATTCATATTATGTGAAGTAAAGGGCGTTGGAATTGGAAGCATAAACCTGAAGAGTGCATTATGATGTTTAGTCAAATGGGAAAGGATGGCATGAAGTGGTTATAACGCGATAATGTATTGCTGGTAAATGTGCCTTAAAGTACCACGGCTGGGAAACGAAGAAAAAAAGCTGGATTAGATGTCCCATCACAATTGTCTGAAAATATAGAAGTGTGTGAATCGGTTTGGCAGAGAGATATTACGGAGGAGGCACAGAAGAAAAAGGGTTGCATTATCAGGAGCGCTGAAATACAATCGTAATCGTTAGTTGAATACGACGCGATCCGACAGCCAAAAAACTTAAATAGTCTTCTCCTTACTTCGAAATAAAACAGCAAACTCCTAGTTATTGTGATTTTTTTTCTTCTGGGACTGACCTCGCATTAATCTTGACCAAAAGACCCGTTTTTAGGCGTCTGAGGGACCAGGTATTTCAGATCTTTACATCCGATTCCAGAACAGTAGGCAAGCCGGCACCGGGTTCGGGAGACTGAGCGAATTGAAGAAACAAGGTGTTTGGTAGTTCTTATAACTGTTCTTTATACATTAGGGGTTTTTCGAAGGTTTGAGAAGACGTTATCAAGGTTTAGATTCTCAATTCGGTTTAGCCCAGAACATATAGGAGGTCATGGGTTTCCTAGAGTTGCTTTTGGTGGTTTGATCCTGCAAATGATCGATAACTCATTGGACTCGATTTATCTGGTCTCTTATTCCAAATTTCAAAGCAATATCATTCTTTCTATGTGACTTGCATTGGTAAGATTGGAATAATTTTATCGGTAAAAAGCTGAACAATTTCATTGTAAAATCGACTCGGTTTCTTTGTTTGAAATAATCCGAACCGTAGAACATGCCCACATATCAGGGGCTGCTTTTGAAAAAAGTCTTATAACCCTAAACAGCAATGTTTTATTTTTAACCTTTACGAGTAGATGCAATCTTACCAAGATCATACCCCCTTGGGATGTTTTTTATCTACGCGAGACCGATAGTTTGGTTTTCTCAACAATCCCCGAAGGGGGCTGACACCCCTAAATAATAGGTCAGATACGGTTAAATTCAGCACCGAAATTGAAAAAATATAAGAGAGTACAATAAAAATAATTTGGTTACTTAACAATAATATTGTATATATTGCGATACACTCGTGGGGAGGAGGGGAGTGATATCCCGTAAGTGTCCCAAACCAAGCCATTCCTCATCGGGATAATTCTTTACTGAGGATCTGCGACGGGAGGCGTGAGCAGAAACGGAGCACATCCGGAGCATGAGCCAGAGTCGGGGCGGGATCTATAAATAAACATATAGTGTGACATGTCAATCTATATGTTCTCGGTTACGTGGAACCCAATTTTGAGGGTTTCAAATCCAAATCCCCATGAAGTGTTGAACACCCCAAAAATGGTGTTCCCAAAAGTATAAAGGAGAAACTCTGTAGAAGTTTTGCCAGGAGGACTTAACAGAGGAAACTGAAGGAAGGAAGACGAAGGATTCTAGGAGGAACAGATGTGGGAAGATCCCATATGAGGTGAGGCCGAACCCTTAGAAATGTGGTTTCACCCATGAAACGAAATTTTTTGGTGATAAATTCGTTGAATAATAAATACATGTGTTGTTAGTATAATAACTAGGCATTGTAAAATATATGATCTCTATATTTGTTAATTATGACGACTCTTTATTTCTTTCTTTCTCTCTCTATCTATCTTTTACAACATAGTTCCTAACTTAGTCTAATTTAATCATTTCATAACCTAACTTAACATATGACCTAACTCACCTAGCTTGTTAATATTATTCAATTGTTGACATGCTCCGATACACAACACTTGAATGTGTATATCTATAGAAGTAACTTCTTAAAATAGAAATAATGTTTCAAACTTTACAAGTAGAGTACATAGAAAAATGAGCATAGCTGTTAAGTCTGGGGTCAAAGAGAACTGAGCTGAGAAAGGATGATATTGTACAGAAAGACAAATCAAGCGAGTTCTTCTCTAAAAGGAAGTATGAAAAGGTAGGAAGCTCAGAAAAAGTGTAAGATGTGGTAGTGATGATTTTAAAAGATTAATGCTGTAGGATGTCGGTTAGAGAAGGATTGGAGTGAATCAGTGATAGTAAAAGAGTTGTTGAAGTAAAAACCCTATACTCTCTAATATTTATACTCTATATACTCTATAACTATATAACTATAACACTCTTGTGAGATGTATATGAATATAACCATCCCTGATATATGATGCCTGCTTATTACAAGGAAGAATGACAATCTTATGTGACTCAAATAATTGGACTTAATTAAAGGAAATATAAGAATCTCTCCAGACACTTAACTCTTAGGATCGATATTAAAAGAAAACTTTGCGATTCTTTTAGGAAAGATGAGCGAAAAAAATAGAGCTTAAAATGATAATTATGAACCGAAAGAATGAGTTAATTGTGTGTGCGGATGTGTATAGCTATTTGGAGAATGTAGGTTATGAGCAGTAAGTAAAGGTAGTTGGTGCTTTGAAGATGTAAAAATCATTTTCTTTTCTTTATTCGAATTTTTGTATACACTGTTCTAGATGTTCATTTTGCCTTAATATGCATCAAATTGAGAATAAACTATAAAGAATGTTCTGATGGGACTTGTTAATTGCACAGGAATACACACACACGTATTATATAATATATATATATATATATAATATAATATATATATATATATACTATATATGGATATATATATATATATATATATATATATATATATTTAATATTATATATATATTTATATATTAATATAAATATATATAATTATATATATATATATATATATAGTATCATAATAGTATATATATATATATATAATATATATTATATATAATAATATATATTAGGTATATATATATATATTATATATATATATAATATATATATATATATATATTAATATTTATATATATATTATATATATATATATTATAATATATAGTATATATATAATATATATACTATATATTAATAATAATATATATATGATATATTATTATTATATATAATATATATATATATAGTATAGTATATATAATTATATTATGTTTATATTATATATATATATATATAATATAATATATATATTAATTTATATATATATATAACGATATATTTATATAATATATTATATATATATATACTATATATATATATATATACTATATATATTATATATTAATTATATATACTATAATTATACTATAAGTAATATAATATAGTATATATATATACTATATATATATATTAGTATATATATATAATATACTTTATATATATATATATATATTATATTATATATACATACATATTATATATTATATATAATATAATATATATATAGTCTATATATTATATATATATATTTATATATATATATATAATATATATATATATATACATATATATTATATGATATATATATAATATAATAATATATGTATATATACTATAATAATATATACAGTATATATATATATATATACTATATATCATATATATATTGATATACTATATATATATATACTATATATTATATATACCATTATTACTATATCCGTTCGGGTCCCAAGGTCTAATTCCCTATTCTGCGCCCTTTTAAATCCTGCCCTTCCTGAAGAATGAAATGGTTGTTACAAAATAGCAGAAATATTTTTAGAGCTAAAATCAATCAATAATTATGTCAAAATAAAAAACCAAAGTTCTTTTTTAAAAAGTAATATTCATCTTTCATCATTCTTCCATCTTCTTTCCATCTTCTGTCAAATCCTGAGATGCCATCAACTCCAGGAATTCCATTCCAGGGCCAAATTCCGTCCTGGTATCCCATTCTAGCCCGGTTTCCCCAGAAGGCCACGTCCCTTCCACCAGACCAAAGGTATCCCTAAAAAAAAATGTATTTTAATTCACAATAATTTCCTGTTGTGGTTTATAAAACTTTTATATTCTTTTTAAAATATATTTATAATTACAAATTTTGATAATTTTTAATAAAACGTTCCATAATATTTCTTTTTCAAATATGTTTTTTTACAAATCTTTCGAGATTTTTAAAAAATTTTAAATTTCTTTTTATTTAAAATTATTATTTTATTACAAAATTTCATTGAAAATTTTTATATAAATTTTTTAATTTTCTTATTTAAAATAATTTCTTGAATTACCAAATTTTGTCAGATTTTCCTAATATTTCTTTTTAAGATTCATTTTTTTTTAAATAAATAAAAAAATTAGCTGTCTTTCAAATTAAATCTTAACTTCATTTATAAAATTTCCGGGGAATGAAAGCCACAAAATTTCATTTCTTTTCTTAATTTTGAGTATTCTTCTTGTGACATTAACCTTGAGATAAAATATATAATTAATGCTGCATGAAAATTTCCAATTTTTATAATTTTGCTAAGAGAAAATTTATTATATATACTACTATTACCTATGATATATCAATATATATAATATATATATTATATATATATATATAATATATTAATTTATTATACATATATATATATATTATATAATTAGTATATATACTATATATATACTATATTATTAATATAACCATAGACATAATAACTATATAATATAATTTATGATAAATCTTTTAATAATATATATATATATATATATACTATATAATATATATAATATTATATTAATATATATTACTATATATAATATTATATATATATATATATATATATATATATTATATATAAATACTAATATATAATCAATTTAATATCTATAGATAGACACTTAGCCCTTACACACTGCCTTTTATTTGTATTCTTTCAACAAGTCCTAAGGGTTAACTAAGGAGGTAAAGGCGTAAAGCGGTTCAAACCCAACGTTGAGGACTTTTGGTAAATTCTATATATTTCATATATTATATATATATAATATATATATATATATAACTCTAATATATATATATATATTATATATATATATCAGATATTATATATATCATATATTATATATACTACTATATAATATATATAAATTATGTTAACTTTACCAGAGCCCATTTCTCCTTTTCTACCGTTTAGCCCTGGAGACAGGTATCCCCTGAAGCCCTGTCAAGCATTCTCTTGTCCCTGAATCCCAGTAAGCCTCTGTCTCCTCTTATCCCCTTTCATCCACAGAGAATTCATTGCCTTTGGCTCCCTTGGGCCTGCGGCGACAAGACGCCCTTGTCTTTCGAGCAGATTCTGTGTATTGCATATGTACTGTAAATAAAGCAAAAAAAAACAAAAAAATTAATAGTAGGTATATTTTGTTTGGGAAAATTATTTGAGATTTGAAGAAAGACAAATTACAAATTAAATTCAATTACAAATGCAATTACATAGACAATAATATAATAATAAAATGAATGACCTAAAGAACTATTGTATTCTTAGACAATTTATTCAAAATCTTAATTCTTTATTAAAACAACTTAAAATTAAATGAACATGTAATTTTATTTTTCTATTTTAAATTTATTGCAATTTATAAAAATAATGACTATACGTTAGAAATAAATTGTTGTCTAATTTAGACATTTATACTTTAAGTAATAATTATATATATATACTATAATATATATATATATATTATATATAATAATATTATATATATATATATTAATATATAATATCATATTATATACTATATAATTCAGCAGGTGGGGCACCCCGCTCATTTAGGGTAGTCCGCTAGCGCACCTCCGCACCTCGAAAAAACGTAGTCCGCTAGCTCTCCGCACTTATTCTAACCATCAAACCTCCGCTATCAGCAAGTCCGCACGGCCGCACGTCCGCACCTTATCCCTAAAAAGTCGACAAACTTCACAAAAGATTCTAAAATTAAATACTAAATGTATATACCCTTACAAAAAATATATATTTATTAATATTATATAAACAACATTGACATGAATATACTACAAAAAATCTCAAGAATTCTCACTCCTCCTCAAATTGTCGTCTTCAAGGACAAGAGATCGTATCATCTTACTTTCAAAAGATTAGGTGCCTCAAAATAAAAGCAGTAAGGCTGCTCTTTGCCCTCCAAAATATTCCCCCACCCAATACAAATATTCGCTCTTAACAGCCCAGACACTAGGGAATGAGGCTGTATTTATATTTTATGACAACGTTCAACAAAAATTCTTGCCTATGCGACAATGGAAAAGGAGTTCGTGGGAGAGAATGCAGATGTTAGTTCAATTTCCAGCGTCCTATTGCTAATTTAAGGTCCTCACTAAAGTCATTTCCTGCCTTCCCTTCTGAAAATATTATTGAACCACCCTGTCCACCCATAGAAGTCTATTTCGTCCAAGACTTTAGTAGAAATCCATGAAAGCCTCGATCCTGCAGAGCGATGCTAATGCTCCGTATCAGCTCGGTAGCTAATATATTTATATATATACTCTTATATATATATCTTATATATACGTAGAATACTACTAATCATAATACTACTTATTACATATATATAATATTAGGGTTAGTATATACGGAGAGTTCTATAATCATATATATATAAATATATACTATACTAATATATATATATACTATATACATATATAGTATATATATGATTAATTATTCTGTGTAAAACCAAATATATATATATATATACTATATATATATATATATATAATATATATAAATATATTATATATATAATTATATATATATATATATATACTATATATATATATTTACATATATATATACATATTATATATATTATATATTATATATATATATATTATATATACTATATATATATATATAATATTTAATTTAAATATATATATATAATATATATATACGTGATAATAGTATATCATATATATATATATAATATATATATATAACTATATATAATATAATATTATAATATATATACTAATAATATATATATTAATCAGTTCTGTGTAAACCCAAATATATATATATACTATATATAATATATAATTATAATATATATAATATATTATTATTATATTAAATATATTATTTATATATAATATATTTATATACTATATATATTTGGGTTTTACCCACAGAATTGATTTAGATATGCCTAGTTATTATAGTAAATAATATAATTATTTAAGTAAAACAGGGTAATAGCCATTCATCTATAAAAATCAATTAAATTTATTTATTAATATGGTACCTTTAAGGAGGTTGTGATTATTTTTAGAGGTAAATTATTAAAAAACAAAAGTCTTAGACTAAAAGTATAATAGTTATAAACTTAAAATAAAAAATTATATTTTCTTTTTTAACAATAGAATTCTTACATAAGTATAAACTATATGATTTTCATTTTAAAAAAACGCGGAACAAAGAGCGGAAACTTTTATTTGATCCAATTGCCATGTCCCGGCTAATTTTCTTGCGACGCCGCACTCCAACTAGTCGCACTATCTGCGTTAGTCGCTCGAGCGACTAGCGGCATAGCGTTACTAAAGAGCGGATAGTGCCACCTCTTATAAATAACTATATATAATATATATATATTATATTTATATATAATAATATATAATATATATAATATAATATATATATATAATATATATATATCTATATAAGTATATATATATTTTCATAATATAATTATATAACTATATATATATATCCATTTTATATGAATGACTTGCCTCTGAATTACGCCTTTAAAAAAGAGAGAGCAAACAGTGACGAATAGAGGAGGCTAACTACTGCAATAAGATTACGCAAAGTATGTTTTGCTGGGAAGATTTAAAAAAAAAAACCCTTTGGAAGAATTAGAGAAATCAAGAATGGAAACAATGCTGCATAAAATGCATACAAGTTGAAATTTTTCCCATATTTCCTATATTATAAATTTAACAAATATGCTCTAATTTGGAATTTTATATATGATATTTGTAGAAAATTAAAATATTTATATTAAATAGCTTAACAGCTTGAAAATTTTCAATTTCGTTCATTTGGAAAATTTTAAAATGAAAAATAAAAAATATACTTTAGATTTAAATTTTAAGAAATTAAAAAAACTAATTTCCCTATTAAATTTAATTTCGCAAGATCTTTTTGAGACGAATCCCACGGCTGAGAACTCACCTTCCATGTTTTGTCTTTCGTACGGTTGCTTGATGTGGAAAAATGTCTTGTACGCTCGCACCACCTAAGGCATTCGAAAATATAGTGCTGATGGTAATAATAATCAATAAATTACAATTCTAATAATAAAATAATACTAAATATAATAATAATAATATACATCAATAATAATATAATAATAATATAATTAATAATTAATAATAATAGATAATAATAATAATAAAAACTAAAGTCCATAAGTCCGTGTGACTATACTATGCTGGAAAATTAAATTAACTAGGTTACGAGCCAAGTTTGGAATCATCTGACTCGTCATAGCAGAGACATGAAAAGTAGGCGTGACCTTTAGAGTGAATATTATTCGTGGACTAAACGCACTATTGATATCTAAGGAACATATTTTTAGATCTGCTGCCATAATTCCATCTAGGCGTGTTGTCAAAGGGATCTTCGAGCATCCAGCTACGGATTGCCTTCTTTCTAACAAACTGCTGTTTGTATGTAAAATAAGGCCTGAGTTAAGCATCTCCTAGTAAAAGTTAAGGACATGACAAACCTTTATTTAAAAATGTTCAAACTATTCTACAATTCTTCGACAAAATTTATGGAAACGCTCTTTGACAGCAGGAACGGAAATCTCTAGAATCTAATCAAGCTGCATTTCTTTTCACTTTTCTAATTGCTCATAACAAGAAATAAAATTAATTGTGCCAGTATAGTTATCTAACTGTTCAATCTTACCAATTACTGAACTATCATTCGTTCCTTTTGTTCCCTACAATAGATTTAGATACCAGCATCGAGATTGAATAGCACATGAAAGCCTATTAAAAACAATGAATATTTTAAAGCACGTTCAAGACGATGAAATATAAAGAATTTTTTGCTAAACCTAATATAGTTATATATATATATAATATTACTAAATATTATATATAAATAATATCTATAATATATATCTATATATATATATTATATATATACTATATCATATACTATATATATTATAATATATAATTATTAATCCATTAAATATATATAAATATCTATTATATATATATATAGTACTATATACCCCTACACCACATAAATAACCGCCAACATCAAACTATATAAAGTGAACACACACCCATACACCTCAAACCTACACCACCACTAACCACTAACATCCACACACACCACCTACACCATCCAAAAAAACTAATACCCCACACACAAACACCCAACACCAAGACCACCCAACAATACAACCAACAACACATAACACACACTACTAACCAACACAAATAACCACACAACCGCAACAACAACACACACCCCAACCCACAACCCATCCAATAACTACCCATACAAAACCAAAATACACCAACATACCCACCCTAACCTACAACACATAACACCCCAATAGTAAAAACACACAACAAACAACAATACACCACACACCACACCCCCTACCACAAACCCAACACTCACAAAAAACAAACACAATATACCAAATAAAAAAATACCAACCAACCCAACACCCAAACTCCACACAAACACAACCACTCCACTCCAAACTAACTACCAAAAAACCACCACACAACAAACAAAAACGATAACACCCACTCCCAACAACACCACCACACACCCGCCCCACAACGAACACCCACAACACTACACACACACAAATACCGCACATAGTAAAATCTATACTATATATATATATACCACCCTCAAAATCCTAAACAAACACCATAACCCCCCAACCAATCACAGCGCCCAACACTCAAACTACCTACCAACTACAATAACATATAACACAAATACTCACCCAAACCAAGCCCACATAAAACACCACCCACCACAAACCTAAACTATAGTATATATAAATATATATATTATATTATATATACACATAATTACCGACTATTACCATACCCATATATATTATAATAGATATATATAATATAATAACATATATATAGTACGCTCTACTTATACCTAACATATATATTATAACCATATAATCAGATATATACACACACTCATATATATATATATATAATAAAAATACAACAGTTCATATATATATATAACTACATTTTAATACTTATTTATATACTATATATATATTATAAGTATATATACTATAATATAATATATAAATATAAATATATTAATATATATATATATATTAATTATATATATATATATATACTATTATATATATATAATAATATATATAATATATACTTAGATATTATATATATATATATATATAACTACAACCACATATATATCATTAATAATTATATAATATTATCATATTATATATATAATTATAAATAAACTTATATAAATAAATTAATATATATATATATATATATATATATATATATATATATAGTATATATATTTATATTAATATACTATATATATATATATATATATATATTAGTATACTATTAATATATAACTCTCAGTGCTATTTCCAATTAGTTTTTATGTGGATTAAACAACGTAATTATTAACTTTATAAATCCATATATTACTGTTTCCAGAGTCGTTAATTTAGGTAGGATGGGGCATTTATATATTTTAAATTGCTAATATTGTATAATTAGCTTTAGCAAAAAGTTTAATTGAACTAAACTGTTGATAAAACAATCCTTGATGCTAATTCGCAACGTATAAATAAGTGCAGCCCCGGCGACGATCCAATGCTTCGCAAATAGTCTCCGTGAGTCGGAGTTCTCTTGCCGTCGATCCATACCCTCTCCCCACGCTTAAACCATCCCAACCCTATTCTGTATTCTTCCGTTAATATTCTATATGACTTTTAAGAAAGAAGGTCCTGAATTCCAGCAATGTCTTAATTAGGGTTGGCCGACGCACCAGGTCGCGGTGGGTGCGGTGCGTGGTGCGCTCATTTTGCAGTGCGGTCGCTGCGGTGCGGAGAAATAAAAGTAACGGTGCCGTGCGAGCACGAGAAAAATTACGGTGCGGTGCGTGCCGTCGTGCCTGTGCGGTCCTTTGATCACACCGCACCGCACCGCACAGCCTCAGAAAATAAACTTTTAGAATAAAAAATGAAAAAAGGTAAAAAATGATAGTTGATATATTATATATATGTATATATATTATATATATATTATATATATATATATATATATATAATATAATATATATATATATATTAATATATAATATATATATATATAGATAAATATATATATTAGCATAAGAGTAGGAAAGGCAGGTTTACAAAGTTATTTTTGGCAGCAAGAAAAATTAACGATGAAGGATTCACTTACGTTTGTCACAAACACGCTTAGCAAGTCTGATATTCCTATTCCTACTATATCAAATTAAAAAATGATAGTAAACAAACTTTCGGACCCAGCACTCGACTCCCTCGTTCAAGCGACACAAAAACTTATACTCTGGCGACTGAAGAATTTCCGTAGAGGAAGTGTTCTAAGTGTATTTACATTGGGACTATTTTTTGGAAACTTTTTAAAATTTTGGGGGGCCGACATAGTTACTTTCTATTCCTCAGCGACGTGTCCAATTTTTCTCTATGTGATGACCTGCGCATATTAGCCGGTGCCAGGCTGCCTTTCCTCGAACACGGCAACTTCAGCTATTGAGAATATTTCACAATGGGTGAACTTCCATAGTTTCCATTTCTCTCCCACAAAACGCTCAGACAGTGCTTTTTAAAAAAAAGGAATCGAGTAACCTTGCCATCTTCTTCCAAGCAACGCTGTAACCTATATGGTTTGCCCAATTCCTGTAACTTTAAGTCAATTCTAGAACTCATTCTAGAATGCCAGCTACTAACATGCACCGCATATTAATCCCTGCAGAATGACTTGTTCAATCTCGCCTCAAATCTTGAGTGCTCACACCGCTGTTCCTTTTACCTCTCTATATCGGCCTGTGCCGTTCGAAGCTGGGACTTGATGCGCTGTGTATATGGTCAGACTCCCCAACTCTAACTACACTTGTTAGATCTCTCAAAATGAGGGCATTCGTATCTCCACTGGAAACTTCCGATTGTCCCCTCTGGTGAGCCTTGAAGTTGAATTCAATGTGATGCTACTACTCTATTCGAAGAATTACATCAGTGCACAAGTTATATTCTCTTTCAACCCAATACCGTCTGCGCTGGCACCGAATCTGCAGGAGATACCTCAGAATTCCTAATTTCCTTTCGATCTGCGAGCACATTTCATACCTTGCACTCAATTTCATTAACATATCCCTTTGCAAAAGGTGCTGCCTTTCTCTGCGGAAGAGTAAAACAACTTTTCTATTCCCTCCCGACCATTGCTTTGGCCTCTGACCTCCTTTCCAAATTGTAACCCTCGCTGTCTTTTTTTTTTGTTTTTTTTCTTTAACCATTATCACCACCACTCACGGCAGAGAGCCCTATTCAAGGAGGAAGGGTTGAACGCCTTATTCATCAGAACTACGGCAAATTACGCAGATGAGACACAGACGCAGCATTAAAGTAAAGAGATTAATCAATGCAGGAACACAGAAGATGGAGAAATTCAACCAGACAAGTGGCAGAAAGAGGAAACACCGCGCGGACTAGCCTGGAAGTTATCAATTCAACACAAAAAACTTATGCGCCTGACACGCACCCCTTTGCTACCAGGCGTCGTAAACGAGTGGTGTTACAGAGAGTGATCAAGTTCCCTCGAAGCACCCT
This sequence comes from Trachelipus rathkii, assembly GCA_015478945.1. Lineage (NCBI taxonomy): Eukaryota > Metazoa > Arthropoda > Malacostraca > Isopoda > Trachelipodidae > Trachelipus > Trachelipus rathkii. The sequence goes on along the minus strand of JABUQX010106701.1, from coordinate 3,975 downwards.
GCCACTGCACCGGTACATATAGGAAACAGAGATTAAAGCACCAACTTCGCGCCGCAAAGATAGAGGGTCAAGTAACTGGAAAGTGCAGAACAGTTTATAGCCTTTTGGCTTTGACTCGACCTATCCAACAGCGTGGAGAATCCAGAGCCCCCCCAGATATGAAGAGCAGTACTCCATACAAGGGCGGATGAGCCCTTGTATAGCTAGGAGCAACTGAGAAGAGAAATAAAAGTCTCGCAGCCTAAACAGAACTCCCAGTTTCTTTGACGCCGCCCTAGCAACCGTTGAGATTTGAGGTTCCAAGACATTTCTTTTGTTTTGTTAAGACCAGGATGTTTATATGTTCAACTGGAGAGACGACGAGAACCGTCGAAAGAGATAGGAAACTTAGAAGATGTCTTAGAGAGGAAGATTTGGAAGTTGTTTTAAGAATGGAATTTCACAAGTTGAGACGACCCCACCCGGGGAAATTCAACCAAGATCAGCGAGAATAGATCCGGAAAGATTAAGACGAGAGGCTTCTAGAAGTAAAAATGGGAGCAGAATTGAAATGAGTTGAAGAATTGAAAGGGCCGAGTCATCGGCATACGAAGTGGATAGAGTTAGATGTGCAAGTGAGAGGATCATAATGAAATGTAGGAATAAAGTAGAGATAATAGAACCCTGAGAAACACAGCTATTTATAGATAGAAGTCGCCCAGTCAACAACTGCCGATATTGAGCGATTTGAGGTGGGGAAAGGACATAAGTAAGCAAAGAGAAGACGAAAAAACGCAAAGGATTCGGAGCTTTTAGAGCGACAGCGACGCGTGGCATTACCCGGTCAAAGCCATTGGATACTGCAAGCCCACACGCAGTCCCCATAGTTCCTGAGGGTCGGAAACCAATAAATCGTTAGATAGAAAGTATATCACCAGTAGACCTTGAACGCCGAAAGCCTACTGGCGATCGGGAAGAAGTGAGTGATCCAGATGATTAAGAAATGAGAGTTGAGAGAGGGTGTTCAAAGATCTTAGATAGAATACAAGTGAGAGCCTGAATGGCGTAGTTAGAAAGATCAGAGCGCTTCCTTTTTTCGGAATAGGTTTGGACATGTGCGTGCTTCCAACAACTTAGGAAAGTATAGATATGAGATCATAGAGAATATAATGACGAGGGCTAGAGTCAGCACGAACAAGCACACTCCTCACAAACTACGGAGGATCATCGGCACCCCTATCCTAACGTATCATAGATTTAGAGAGCTCATGCACCCGATCAAATGTAATCACAGGCAAAAGCACAGGACACAGAGGAAGGGACAGAGGAGGAGGAAGAGGAATGGCAGAATCGCTGGGTTGAGTTAGAGGAGAATAGGAGGCCGAAGATATCCTTTTCAGTTGTAGAATTAGAATAGAAACCATCCAGATCGAATAAAAGAGAGCGAAGACCAGATTTACATAAGTTGTAGAGAGTTTGCACGAGCCAGAAAGATTCTATCCAGTAGAGAATCAAGGGAGGTTAGCGCAACTATTCGCTTGGATCGGGAATAGACCTTGCACGATTCTAGCATGAATGAAATTAGGAAGAGTGATGAAGAACGAGAAATGTTTCAACCCCGATACGCACCTGTCTCTAAGCCTGAATGCGCAGAAGCAACCGATCGAATCATGGTTATGAGGAGCAGAAAGATTATGTCGAAGAACGACGATAACCTGCTCATCGCCATGAACGATTACAGCCTCTTCACCTTATACGGGCAGAAGCCAGAATTCGTCACCAGGTCAAACAGTCATTCATTATAGCTAGTAGTAGAAAAGTGCCAGAAAAAAAGGCATAGGGCAGGATGGTAGATGTAATAGAAAAGCTTCAAAATTGGACGAGATATAAGGTTAGTGGTCAGAATTACCGATAGGGGGGAAAATGGTGTATTTAAAGAGAGAGAACTAATTGGTGAACATAGGTCAAAGTGTGTTCAAGGAATTACGGTTTGCGGCCACGATCTGGAATGCTGTGTGGGGTTCTTTAATTAGTTGCTCAATCCTTGAGAATGCTGAATGATGTTGTGACCTCCCTAACCAGACCTAAATCAGGTAGAGGGACCCACCCATCAGTGTTGTTTACATTGAAATCCCCTAATAGAGACTCAATATTTGGATGAGAAGATATAACATCTCGTGAGAAGTTGTAAGATATTCAAAACAAGCGTCAACATCTGTCTAGGGGAACAGTAGCAGAAGAACAAAGAATATTGTAGTAGAAAGAAGAAAAGATAATAGAAGTTTGTTAAATCGCTTCCATTCCTGCTCTCACTCCGTAGTTCACCATAATTTACATCTAGTGCTTTACTGACGCTCTAACAGGGACAGTATGAGAAACCAACAATGATAAATCTAACCATATCCTCCACCCTCAATGCTTCAATATTTTATGGTTGAAATTAATGCTTAATGGCTCTGCCCTTTCTCGTAATTTCAATTCCTTTAACCAAGGACCACTCTTATTTCCGTCTATTCATGATCTCTGCTCAGCGCTGCTCAGAGCTTAAAACCCTATTCTAGAAACACATTGGTATCCGCTGCACAACAATTTTTCTTCGTGCTCCACTCCCGTAAGAAGCATTAAACTTCTTGTGGACCCCTCCATGTTAGGCAGGTAGAACTATGCAATGAACTCGCTGATGAGAGGCCAAAATCAGGCCCTCTTTCTTCTTTAAGCTGTTCAGGGACCTCCTGTGATGCCAGATCCGATAAGGCCACAGTCCCATCAACCTGAATGCTAGTCCTGCTCCACGACAGCTTATAAAGAAAATATAAAGCGAGTATTGGTGAGTTGCTTCTTCCTCTCACTGGCGGAACAGCACATTACATGAGGTCAGATACTTGCCACGCCTCCAGATTTGGCACACCCAATATCACTCCCATCACTATATGTTCCACAAGACCTCTCCCATCTGCAAACTTTGCGGTGCATACGGCCATAGCTCGCAATCTGACGATTCGACCTAATATCTTTCATTGAATTAGAAACTAAAACTTCAGTAGATCATTCATCTCCTACTTTATGTCCATAAACCTTCGAAAAGATTATCCCATATCTTATCGAATTTTTCTCACTTTGCAATAACTCATAATTTCTTGTCTCTCCAGAGGAAATATTCTATTGTACACTATGATTTGTTATGCAATATTAGAACTATTTATAATGTAAGATATAATTTATTAGTTTTTATTTATTTTTGCACTGAATATCATTTCGCCCATCAATAAGTGTTTACGATCTATACTAACAAATCCAAAATGTCATGTGCTAGCACACCCATGGAGTTGATTATTTTAACACACCAGTAGTGGCCGCTCTCTTTGCGAGCGTGCCGTGAGGTTGTACATTAACTAAAAAATGGATAACAATACAAATGTCCTACTGTGAAAACTTTTTGTTATTTCTCAATATCGTCGCTTTCATATTCTTTATTCCTTGACTTCACTGTCTGAGAATATTATACTTCCTCTTCGAGTTAATTACGAGAGGATGACCAAAAAAGTGCCTTGCCGATTATCATATGAATCTTTCAACCAGTGATTAGAGTACAAATGATAATATTGGTAAGGAATAGAATTGTCTTGAGCATGGAAGACATTTTTTTATCATTCCAGAGCGGCCGTACTATCAGAGAGATTCATCAAGTTCTTCTTGCTTGTTATTCCAGCGCTGTTAACGTCATGTATTTACTAACAAGTTAGAGGAACTTTAATCTGGCCTGTATTTTATTCTAGATTCTTTACACTGAGCCATGGTCGATTGATTAAAGTGTGCCGCAATTGACCTATACTTTTGAGGAACTTCGCGCTGACTCCTTTATGTTTAGGAGACGTCACAACATAGTCTTGATGTTGATGAGCGAACGAGTGTGTTCGTTCACTCAGACAAGAAACAGCATTTTCTCTATATTGCACGCCTCTCCATACACAGTGAAACAATATTCTCTCTCTTGTG
>JABUQX010106700.1:0-20766 GCA_015478945.1 Trachelipus rathkii | reverse complement strand
CCACAAAACTATTTGGCCTCCCTCAATGAAGAATACTTATCAACTACCTTCCTTCTCCGCCTCCCATGTTGTCTACGAACGACACGTCTAAAGCGCTCTATAATATAATATATATATATACCTATATATACTATAAATATTATATTACAATATATATGATTTAATATAATATATATAAGACAACACTGATAGATACTATATAATATAATATATATATATATACTATTATACTATATATACATATAATATTCAAGAACAATAAATAAAAACGTGGTGATATTAGGTCACAAGGTGAATAAAGAAGAGGAAAAAGATTCGAAAACTAACATTTACTTTATAACACAAACATCAACTAAATAAATAGTAGAGAATAATACCATAATTGATGAACTTATCCAACCTATGCCTATTTATAAGGTCTGTTTATTTTGCTATGTTCGCCTCTACGAGGTAAACACGTCAGTTAAACTCTACTCTGATGCCGTAAAGAAAGGCCTGAGACTTGAATCAGGTTTTGGACCGTAACGGAGATCACGATATACTAATCTGCTAAGCCGCCGTTGCTATTTGAGATTAAAAACTTCTGGGAAAATTAAAGTCTGAACAAGATTCTGCTCTTGATAATCATTCCATCCTTTTACAGGGCCTTTCTTCCAGATTACCGTGAAGAGATCACGCTATTTCAAACATCCACAACTATTTGATCCTTAATATTTCATCTATCCACATTACGATCTGCCCTGGCTTCATTCAAAAGGTTAATTGGTCTTTATAAAAATAATAAGCTATTCCTGTATTTACGCACCTAATTAGGAACCTCCCTCTAGGAATATTTTTAAATTTATCTTCATTTTCACTTCAAGTGTTACTTCATTAGGCACAAATATCTTACCAATTCACTCGGCTAGCTGGCGTATACGTATATCCAGCCTTAGGGATGGAGTAGTGCATGTCTTATTAAAGATCTATCCAAGTTTTTGTGGACTATGCATCTGGTATAAGAGGCTGTTCTCATGGGAGTTAAATGCTGAAATTATATATTCTGCACACTCTATTCTCGTCATTTGGTTTTATTCTTTGTCAGACTTTAGGATCATGATAAAGCTATTGAGGTAGAGGCTGCTGAAAAGCTAATTGAATCTTTCACAATATAAGGATTCTGTTGTTGCAGGTGCTGGTGCTGATGTTGAAGAGGTTTGTATGTCAATGCATTGGGCTTGTGAATATCTGCGTTATAGCAGGAGAGAAGATGAAACTGATTGTGGGGCTTGCCGCAAGTACGCAAAACCGGCCATAATTGAGGTTGTGAATGATGAATCTGAGGAACTGAATTCTGTACAGATGCTATATTATTATACTTCATTTTCTCCTACTCATTATATGGAAGTTTAACAGCAAACCCCCCCCCTTCTTCATTATGGAGACAACCACTTAGATATCAGTGAGCTATAACGGAGAAAAGTAATGGTAGGAATACCCCTCCTCCTCTCGGTAGTAACTTCTTTTTATTTTTCAGATTTTTTATGTTGAGGAGAGTTTTTTAAGGATGTTTCTAAACGGATCGTAGCTTAGCCTTTCTGAGGCCTGTTTAAAGGAACATTCCTTTTATAAGATTTTTAAACAGACTTCGCTTACACACTGGATGAATTTCTCATCCTCATTAATTAGTTTCGTTTTTTAGAAGGTTTCAGCTTTTTAAATTTTTTTATAAGAGGTAAATACGTTGCAACTAGAGCACTCATTAGTCAGGTATGTATACAGTTTCTATCTCATAGGGAAGAAATGTTGGTACGAAAGCAACAACTTTGTGCGTGTTGGGTGAAGTTCACACATTCAAATAACCGTGGGGATCGAAGTAACCTCTTTATAGTACTTTTAAGAACTTCTTCCTTTGAAGGGGAAACATTTGGGTTGCCAATACATTAATTTGACTCATGTCTCTTCTCTGGCCAAAACAACAGCAAATTACTGTGATCAGTTTAAACAGACAACCACTTCGCAACTATGCTTGCTTTGATCTAAAAAACTATTCCTGCGTTTTTAGAAAAACACAAGAGATATAACGATGGTTGAGCAATAAACTGTGAACGCTTCTGCTATTCCACAATTCAATTGTGCCATTTAAATCATCTAATACCAAAATTTTGTGTCCATGATTATATTTTGTCCAAGCGATCTATTAATCGTATATGCCTTCATGCGTGAAATGAAAATGCACATCTTAATATACTTCTTTACAAATTTTTCTGATAAACATAATAACAGCCATATCTATTTCTACGGTTTTCGCTCAAAAATCTCCATTCCTTTTAAAATATCTTAGATAATAGAAAGCGGTCTTGACCACATCCTGTAGGTCACAGCTACAAGACATGTACCGGACTTCGGAACGTTAAAATTTCTACCACATCCATACTCTTAAGTGAATAATGGACAATAATGCAAGTTTAATCTTAAAGTGCTAAGCAGTAAAGTACAGGTTTTAATAAAAATTTCGTACAATTTATTACAAAATTAAAATGTTTATAATCAACCCCAGAAAACTTGTGTGTTTTAATACTTCTATACAATTTAAAAAATCACAAAAACAGAGTTATTAAAACACAACAATAAAAGGATAGAAGATCCGCAATAAATAAACAAGGTATTAAAACCAAAAATAAAAATATAAGAGGAAAACATCAATTAATAAATATATGAGTTAAAAACAGTAAAGCAGAAAGTTACAGCAGCACTAAAGCAGAAAGTTAAAGCAGCTAGAAAGCAGGGAAAGTTTAAAGCGCAAGTTAAAGCATAATAGTTAATAGCAGGAAAGCCAAGAAGTTAAAAGCAAGTATTAAAGACAGTCTGAAAAACAAAAAAGCATTACTTAATCCCCTAGGTCTTATGGTAATAGAAACACCTCTATTGATTTACTGACTTACTGCTTTTACTGCTTTAAGTTATATGTTTTTAATAAAATTTCGTACAATGTAGTAAAAATGAAGACTCATAGTATATTGAAAAAGAAATCTATCGTGAATAGGTTCACACTTGATATTCATTATTTTCGTTCGCGCACAGGGTAATTATTGCGAGTTCTGCGGGACGAGTCACGCGGCGGCGCGTACGCCGGGCGAAATATTGGCGCCTGGCGGTGCGCACGCCGGCGCGCCCGAATACGCAGGAAATATGCGCACTGAGGGCCGCACGCCAGGCGGTCGGTTTCGCGGAAGGGGGCTGACCCTGGCGGACGATCTGACTCTGAAACGTTTGCGTTCACTGTCTCAATGTGTAGCTCTTGGATTAGATATATATTCTGTCATGGTATAAGTGTTAGAAAAAACTAACTCATAGTAGGAAGCATCCGCAAGCACCATCAATACAGAATACTCATAGAACACAAATAAGAACATCACGTTAGATACTCCTCTACGGGTGATGTGCAGAGACCACCAAAGCTGGTAACCATCAAACTATAGGCACCATCAAAGATGAACCGCTTAAGATGATGATTTCATCAAAGATGAGTCATCCAAGATGAACCGTGAGTCATAAAAATTGAGCCATCAAAGTTGTAGGGGACACGTGTAGGTTAGGTATAGGTGACGCTAGGGGAGGCTGGGTTGGAGTCTAGGTGTAGGTTGTAGGTGTAGGCTCATGTGAAGGCCTGAGGTGTTAGTCTAGGTGTATGTGTAGTTTAGCCATGTGAAGGCTGGGTGGGAGTCTGTAGGTGTAAGGGTACGGCTAGGTTGAAGCTGATATATTAGGTGTAGGTGTAGGCAGGTGAAGGATGGGTGGAGCTAGGTGCGCGGGTAGCTAGGTGAAGGCTAGGTGTTAGGGCGGTGTAGGCTATGGGGAGCTGGGTGTTAGGCTATTATGCGAGGCCGAGGTGTAGGCTGGTGTGGGCAAAAATTAACGTGGGCAAAAAATTGACCCATGGTCTATAGGCAACGGTCAGGCCGAAATATCATGGTCAAACAAGGTAAAGACAATCAAAAAAATTAGGGCTAAGCCCATAAAATGAGATCAAAAATTACCGTGGACAAAAATTGACCCATGGTCGAAAAAAATTAGGGGGCGCAAAATAGGGGGCAAATACGTACAACGGTTGCTTGCCCAAACCGTTTGGCGCAACCCTTCTTCGAAGGGTGCAAAAAATTAGGGTTGCCCAAAAAATTGGGGTTCTCAAAAAAATTACGGGTTGCCAAAAAATTGGGTTCTCAAAAATTAGGGTCTCAAAAATTAGGAGGGTTTCTCAAAAAATTAGGGTTGCCGAAAAATACCGTGGGCCAAAATTAGACCCATGGAAGACGGAAAGGTTGGTCGAAAAAAGGTGTAAAGTCCCAAAAAGGCAAAGGCCCAAAAAGGTCAAGGGCAGGTAAAAATTCAAGCTCAAAAAAGGTCAAGGTCAGGTAAAGGTCAAAAAGGGGCGGAGTTTGGGCATGCGGAATCCCCTCTCTACTACTCCAAACATTAACACAAACAACATAAAAAAACTTAAACCTAAACACATCAAACAGATACCATCCAACAACATTCTCATCAAAAAGCTATTAAAACCACCCAAATCAACAATAAAAAATCTCCCCTGTTTATACAAAATACCCTGTAACATCTGTAACAAAAACTACTTTTGTGAAACCATAGATTTCAATAAACGCAAATACCAGCACAAATACGGTTTAAGTACACACCAAGAAAACCTTGCACTTACTCAACATAGATTAACACATGACCACCAAATCAACATCAACAATATGAAACACAAAGATACATACAAGATAGTAATAAAAAAAAAATTGCAGAATCATTCTGTGTCTACAACCTTCCCAACTATAATAGAGGCCCTGAAGATTATGCTATAGATACATTGCAAAATACAGTTATGAAGATGTCACCCTTCTAGAAAAGCCTGCTTATAAACCAACCTACTAATTAAAAAAGAAATTTCAAGAAACTTTTATCCCGAATACATTTTGCTGTAGTATCTGAAGAGTCAAATTATATCTACTAATTTTACTATCTTAATAATTTATAATAATATATATATATGTTATAATAAATATAGTATAGAAATAATATATTTATTTATATATATACTATATTATATGATTTTGATATATATATAGTATAATGTATGGCAATAATGCAGGTAATATATAAAGCCATAATCTTCTTATATCTATTAACTGTATAAGTCTTTGTAATCTATATTATGGTATATGTCTGAATATTTTTTTAAAAAGTTTCATTCTTTATCATTAAAGTGTTTTAATTAAATATGAGTGCATTTTAACACCTTCAAAAGCAACCATAGGGGGCTACATTCAAAATTCACACACCACACAACACACACACAACACACTACCACACACACACACTAACACACACACACACTAAACACATCTCACAACATTTTTTTAGTAATATAGTGAACGCCATATATCATTATATGTATATTATCTGATATAATATATACAAATCTATATTTAAACTTTTATAGTATTTATCTATAATAAATCTATAAGTATATACTATAATTCATATCAATAACTTATAGTGAGTGACTATAATCTTCTCTATAGTAGTATAATATATAAGTATATAATAATATTATCTACCTTATTAATCTCTTAAATATTTTATATATATACCCTTTTATATCTTAATTTTATAATATATATATAAAGTACTATATATATATATAATAAAATATATAATTTCCAATATATATACACTCGCAGATTGTGTCAAGATCCGTTATATCCCATCAATATCTATACTTTGCATAAATTTTTTAATAAATAATACTATATATATATTACCCTATATATATATAGAGCTCTATACTGATACAATATACCTACTGTTATTAGATATTCAGTATATATCCTATATATATATAAATATATATGATATATATAATATGAATGGATTTCAAAGAATGCAACATTTATGTGCCAACTTCCAGTGCAAAGAAAAAAGGAGCGAGAAAAGATATAAATGAACAGAAATAATTGACCAGCCTCATCACTCGAAAGCGTTATCTACCTCCAGTGAAAAAGACTTCACGAGATTACTAACATAAAATGCATTTCAAGAAAGCATTTAATTAAATCCTGCTGATATAATATTCAATCCAGAGACAGAACATCCTGTCCGAATACAGCGATATACTTATCGCAGACACAGACATCTAATTTTATATTATCAACAAGTTTTTAGAATATTTACTTTGAAGCGCTACTAATTTTTCATCTTGGTTGCTCTTACAAGTCTTAATTTGAAAGTCTATATCTCATCGTGAAAATCTCTCAGGTGAAAATGTTGAACGGCTAGCGATTATAGCATCCACCATTGGAATAGAAAAATTTTCAGCAGTTCCACATATTCCAGAAGCCACAGGCTTGGAAATAGGTTGTGCAGTGATAGATGTCATCGAACAATGGAATTTAAAAGAAACAGCTCAATCATTAGTTTTCGATACTACACCAGCAAACACATGAAGAATAAACGGAGCGGCCATTCGCATAGAAACAAAATTGAATAAACACCTACTTTTTATGGGATGCCGTCATCATATTGCCTAAATTATTTTGTCTACAATGTTTGGTGAAATATTTCCCTCTCAACTGGTCCTGATATTCCCTTATTTAGAAAATTTAAAAAAGGTGGCCCAGAATTAAAAAAGAAAAATTCATTGATGGATTACAAGACATTAGACGCTGCCATAAATGGAGAGGGCCCGTTAATATAGTTTAGAAAATGTAATAGAAAAGAGTTGGGTTTAGAAAATTAATCTGAAAAGTGGCCACGGTGATGATTATAAGGGAATTTTTGGAACTTAATTTTATTTATCCTTGGCGACACCAGACAACTGCAAATGTCAAGAAACCTGAGAGTTGTCATCAATCGAGATAGATGGTATTATTATTTAAAAAGAGAAAACCAGTAAGAATTATGCACTTAAAAATTCTCAACTTATATCTCAGTTTCGTGAGCAATTCCCACTTGAACCAGAAGAGTCTGACGAATTGCTCGAGATAATTATTATTTTATCTTCTCGTTCCTACATTTCCTGCTCTACACATACGCAAAATTTCCTAATACAATTTAAAGATGGCGGTGTTTACTGAAGCTTGGAAAGGTGGCCACTTATCCTGTGATACTATATATAAATAATTCTTCAGAGTTTACATAGTGATGGATATATTAAGAAATTATCTCAACTACTGGAATGTAGGAAATTATTTTTTCTCATTTGTTTAATTCAAGCATTATGTCGTTTTACCAATTTTAGGATAATTATTACTTCAATCTTGTATGAATATTTTTTATTGGCCAAAATTCAACTTTAAACTAGCACGATTGTAGGAGGAATACTACGTAGATATATCTTAAATAGTCTCCTACATCATATACTCTCTCTACTAGCTCTACTCTCGGCTCTTAACATTACAACATTTGTCAATCTTCATCCCTACCCTCCTCTCTCTCATACTACTCTTCATTCCTCATGCTCATCTCCACACATACACTCTCTCTCTCTCTTACGTGAAATCTTTTTAATATAACAAGAGTAATGTAATAATGATAATGTTTGTGTTTATAATATATTTTATTTATTATTTGTGTTTATAAGAATGTTTATGTTGTGTTTATAAGTTAATGTCTTTATCAAATAATATACGGCATTTATAATGAATTGTGTTTATAAGATATTTATGCATTTATAATGTTGTTTTTATAAGAAAATATATAAATTCTCATAATTCAGATACCTGTGTGATATATATTTATAATAAATATATATTAGTTTATTATATATTATATTCTAACACTATTTAAATAGTACTATATATATATAGTAGTAGATTTTATTAATAGTAAATTTGTGACTCATGTTTATGACGTTTGATATTATTATAATATAATAAATATATATTATATATTATAGATAATCTTATTTTATATAATTTAAATATATATTATCAAAAATATATCTCTAATATTAGTGCGCTCAAGAGTCTTCATTTCTCACCAGGACTTTACAGGTTTGTGTTTGATCTCGTGAGAGAGTGGAACATATCTATCGTCAATTTTAAATCGTTTGTTTGTTACTCTAGCAATTTATAACTTATCCTAATCCTCTGAGTTAAAGGCAGTCTCTTGTCGGATGTTCTGCTCTCCTTTTTGTTATGGCCTCTAAGATCGTAGGTCTAGCGATAAGTTTTCTTCTCAATCTGTATTACTCTTTTCACTTGCCGGCCTTTGTAGTATTTATAATTGTCTCTTTCAGAATTTATCTCCCAATAATTTTCAATGGTCAAATTAATTAAAAAATAATAAAAAATACATTACTCACTCTCAAACCGTCCTCACTCGCCAATCGACTCCCACTATAATTGTTTTATAGAAAACTATTATAACAAAACCCCTTACATATCAAAAAATGTTCTCTGCTCTCATACAAGTAAATCTTCCCATATTCATCTCTCTACATTCTCTTCTCTCTATACTTCTATCTATATAATCTCATATCTTCTTCTATATATCTTATTGATCTCTCATATATCATTCGTCTATCTCTAATCATATTTATAACCTTCTTTTTTTTTTTTTTTCCATTATATATATTCTCTCTCTCATCTCTATTTCTTCTATATAACACTCTCTCTCTATCTCTCTATATTATATATACATATTTAATATTATTAATATATTATAAAATAATATATATATATATATATAGGCCAGCGTTATTTCGATTAATCCGTTGATATGATTGATCTTAATATAACTATTAATGCCTACAGTTATAAAACGGAATACTCATTATGCTTAGGTAATTCTGGTTCCAAAGTTTTTGCCCTTAGGGAAATGTAAATTTAAATAATAAAAAAAGAAAAAAAAAAAAAAAAAAATAAAATAAAAATTATATATTCTCAAAATAACCTTACAATAGTGACTTAACAGCGTAAAAAAGCGTAATACATTTTTTGTGAATCCCTGGTTAAAAATTTCACATAGAAAATGTAAAATTAAATTAATACAATAAAAAAAAACTTAGACCAATAATTCTATATAATATGAAATGCCTTTCAAATTATATAGATACTTTTATTAGGTTTCGATAAATAAATATGAATACTTTTACTATTATAAATTTTCTGCTTTAATTTACGGCCACACTTAGGGGGCTCTAGAGCCGACGGTGGAACATAGGGGGTCAGGACGGTTTTCTACCCTTTAACCCGTTAGGGGAGGGTAGAGGAGGAAACCCCACGCGACACCTCAAAATTACAAAAGAATAGTGGGTGAGTTCCGGAGACTCCACTCCCCGGAGGGATAGGAATTAGTCCTATCCACCGTATATTCCCCGGAAGGCGAGCATGACCCCGGACTCCTGCCATCTTTGTGGTGCATCGGTGCGTAATACCCTTGGGGTATTCTTATAGTAAAAAAAAAAAAGCAAAATTAATAGAAAGTCTATTTATTTTATCGAGAAACAAAAAATAAATACTCTAAATAGGCCTTCTAATTAAATATATAACATATTATTTATTAACAATAATTTTGTTTTTTATATTATTAGTATTTTTACATTTTCTTATGTGGAAATTATATATTTACCAGTGATTCCAAAATGCTCATTCCTTTTTCGCTTGTAGCTATTGTCAGTTTTTGAGATATTATAGTTTATTTATTTTTTTTTTTTTTTTTTTTTATTTTTTTTTTACATTTTCGGGCAACTTTGGAGCAGCTGGGACTCCTAAAGCAATTGTATATTTCATTTTTACTGTACATTAATAGTTTTTAAGATACATATGTCGGATAATCGAAAAAACTGCATGGACCATATTTATATACCATATATATATATAATATAATATATATTATATATATTACGTATATATATATAATTATATAATAGTATTATATATATATATATATATATATATTATATATAACTTAATATTAGTATATATATATATATACTATAATATACTATAGATAATATATATATATATATATATTAATATATATTATATATAATATATATTAATAATATATATTATTACTTCATTCCTTCATTCACTCATTCTCTACGCATTCATATTGCGTCATGGAATTTATACGGTGTTACTCTGAAAAATCGCTATGTCGCAGACTAACAGGTGTAATACCAGTCGAAGAAATTATTACCATTTTTATCTAGTTTTTTTCTTTGTCTGCGCTCTTGATTGAAGTATATTATATAGAGCGATTTGGCTATATTATCTTATTATTATTATTATTATTATTATTATTTATTATTATTATGATTATTATATATATTATTATATGTCGCTGTCGTTTATCATGAGTAGTGATGTGTTGGGCTTATTATAATCATTATTATTATTACTATTCACCACTATACTTTTATTATTATTTTAAAAAAAGGAATCCAATAACTTTTAACTCAAGAAAAAAAAAATAACTAAAATAAACTCTTTTGAAAATTGCTTTTAACTTCCCAATTACTCACGTCAGTCACTACTCTAGAATGGGGTTTTTATACTCCCATTTTTTATTGGAAGATAACATTTTCAGAGTTTTAAAATATTTTTATTTTTTTTGGATGGGCTTTATACAATTACCTCATACATTTTTTATAAATTTAATTCCTCTGCAAATATATATATATATATATATATATAATGATTAATAGATAATAGACAGGATATTAAGATGTATATATCTATAATATATATATATATCTTTAAGATAAAATGTAAAGAAAAAAATAATAAATATATAGTATATATATATTATATTTAGTATATATATCTATTCATATCACTAACACTAATACCCAACTTTCTTGTCTCCAGACTAGAGTAATAGTGATATAATTTTTAAATTTATTTAATATCGTAAACATACACCTCTGGTTATAAAACAAAAGTAGTAGTTATGAAACATGACGTGAGCAAGCTCTGAGCAAGACAACCAGCCTTGCCGCCCCCTTTTTTTAATACCTTTTTTAGTGAGAAACTCGTCTGACATCAGGATAATACCACAAATAGAGCTTACACGGGGACCGGCCCACTGACCTTCTGACCATGCTCAATCTCGTAATGTAGAGTTTTTATCCCTTGGCCCAGATGGACTACAACCATACCTCCTTCACAAAACCCCACATTCACTCCTATTATGCATCTCTCCTCTCGCTTTCATCCTAAACTAAACATTTTCTTCTCCTCCAGCCTTCCTTAACTGAAGCTCAATCTCACTTTTTATCTTCCGTCTCCCATCCGGTCTGAGATTCCGATAAGCACACTTACAAAACTTTACAATTCCGCCTGACCAACCAAACTACCATCCATCCTTTCCACATTACCAAAACCATTTTAATATTTTCATTTATTCTCTCATTTTACCCCTTTCTTCACACCACACAACTCCTTAATACGGTCATTCCTTTTATTATATCTTCTCACACCTAACACATATCTAAGGATTGTCCATCGTAACACATTGTACTTAGATCTATAATTCTTATTCCAGACCATAGTTTAGTAGCTACACTACAATTAACATTGAACAAGTATACAACAATCCTCAATATAAGACCTTAGATACGTACTCAAGGAGTAGTCCCTTTTTACACCCACTAACGATTTTAATTTGCCACCAGCTACCTTCCTTATAGCCGCTTCACAACTTACCCTACTACACTTCGCATCATCCGTTCTCTTATCATCCAAAAATATTCTAAATAATTTAAAACTCAAACACTTGTGTTTCAGCTGCTCATCATCTAATTTCATACCGAGGACTGTAAGATAACTATCTTCACTCACTCAACCATAACTTTACTCTTTTATACTACTTTTATTTTTATTTATATATATATATATAATATATAAATATTAATATATACTATATATATATATATATAGATATATAATTTATATAATATATATATATATATATATTTATATATATATATATATATATATATATATATATATATAAGTATATATATATATTATATAATATATAAGTAATATATTAATATATATATTAATATATATATTAATTTATAATATTATATATAGACTATATATAATATATATATATTATATATATATATATATATATATATTCATATATTATATATTAATAGTAGTATATATATATATAATATATATATTAATATATATGTATATAAAATATATATATATATATATATATATATATATATTTACTATTATATATATATATTATATATATAATATATATATTATATAGATATATAATATATATATATACTATATATATATATATGTATTATTATATTATAAATATACTATATATATATTATAATTATATATAATTAGTATATATATAGTATATTATATTAATATATATATATATTATATATATAATATATATATATATTATATTATATATATTATATATATATATATTATAATACACTTATATTAATATATATTATATATAATATATATATATATTAATATATATATATATATATAATGTTATATATATTATTATATATATAATATTATTATTTTATAAATATATATATATATTATATATACTTATATATATATATATATATTATAATATATAATACATATATTAATAATATAATAATATATATATATATATATGATATATTATAAAATATATTTATATATATTATAATATTACTTCCTAACTTTCTATATCTATCTCCCAGAAGGGATTCATCAGATCCTTAGCAACCGAGCCTCGGGAGAGCGCAACTCTTTTACATTCAGAGACTATAATACCCTCCTCTCATAGTGTGGCAACATCCTGTGCATTCAGCACGCTCATCTTGTTGACCGTAGCGGGAAATCTTTCTAGAGAGTCTGCAACGACTCCGCCCATCTCTTCTCGGTCTTTTCCAATTAATCTTTGCGTGCGCGCGCTGTTTTCCCCTTCATCATATACTTAACAGTGTACAGTTCTCTTCATGCTGCCATCTACTCGTGCGCAGTAATGTCCCACAATTCCTCAGCTTACTTGACACCATCACGCCACTTTCAAGTATACTGTGTAGGCATCTATAGCCGCGACAGAGATTTGGTTATTCTTGTGTGTATTATTTTATTGCCTATCTCAGAGTGCTCTCATACTTCTTTCGCAACAATAGTTCTTGAATACGTGCTTACTCCTCAGACGTTTGTGATTCTGCATTTTCGGTGTCTTTATACTGTGACGTGTAGCTGTGTATGGCGAATGTTTACTCGGAGCTACCTGAGACATCAGAGATAGAGTCGAGAGTTCAGGATACTGCTAAAAGTGTACTATTATATTAGAACCACATTTATTCCGTAACTGTTCCTCTCTATTCATCATGGGGTATGGTATACGCCGGAGCTTTCGATATGATACTAATCTATGCTTTATCCATTTCTTCGACGTAATACTTTACTCCTCACAACTAGTGGGATACTCCCCTTCTGTTAAAAACTAGACGTCCGAGATAATTGCAGACGTAATTTTCACACGTGTCACCTCCTCCTTCCGACCTTATTCAATTGCGTAAGAGTCCACCCCCTCAATTTGCGCTCAGGTTTGTTAAGTGGTCTCTGTCTTTCTGTACGTCTCTGTCTTATCCACTTTTTCAATAGGCTTCCAGCAGGCCGACTACCTTCCAACAAACTCCACCACCTCTCGCAATCGTTGCCTTCATCCCCTCTCTCGTCATTACAGAACAATATAATCAGGATCTCATGCCTAACACGCATATTTAGCGATATCTATGCTCCCCTGTCAAGATATCTACTGCAGATCCTTCTCTTTCACTTTCCTATATGATCACCAGTGACATAAGAATAATGGATATAACAGCTACCACTTTTTTTATCAGATATAGTAGCGCATTAATGATCGCCCAGTGCGCTCATTTTTCACACTGGCTTTTCTACCCGTGAAAAACGAGGAGTAATATCGTATGCGTCAGCACGACTCATATCCTAATAGAGTGAGCATATTACATACGATATGCTAACTTCGAGTATTCGCCTTCTTTAACTCTACCCTTATAACTTTCAATAATTCATCAGTAAATGATAGCTCTCCAGGGAAGACTGTGTTTCCTTGGCCACCAGAGAAGATCAGAATGCAAGCTTTTAGGACGTTGTGTGAACTGCATATAAATGCAATCTCGCGCCACTTCACTTAGCGATATTCGTCTGTGATTTTCTGGTCGATGAGGGATAAAAGGTCCGTTTCGTTGACTGTCGCGGTGCTTCAAGCAGTAAGAATTACCGATGTGTGCTTCGCACATTCGAGTATCTCTCGAGTGTCTACGTTCTCTCTCAACCTCCATTCCATAGATTTTATTCTTATGCGTAGTACTCTCTCGTACTAAGTGGATGGATGCACATCCATTACTGAATAGAAACACCTCGGTATAAATTTTTTAACATCTATCCCTGGTATATCTCTGTAGAACGGTATGTAGTATATATTTGTATTGTCTGTATATTGACTGTTTTCTCCACTCTCTTTCCTCGGACGAGCACATTTCTCTCATATATCTCCTACACAATCGAATGAGTTGCAGCGCGCGTCAACTGTATCCTATCACTCAACGCGTGCGGGTCATCTGCTCCCTCCACCACAAACTTCACCATATGTAGCGAGCTCCAGTCTCTCTACAACGTTGAGCTTTTACCCATACTGTGCGTTCCTGGTGTGTGAGATCCTCCACGTTTTCACTTACGCCTTTCCATCTCACTCAGCTCGTTACCTTACACTTCCCTCTTGACTACTCTACCAGAGTATCTTCTCTTTATATACTCTACATGCATATATTCTATATATGTTAGCAGCTCATACGTATTCAGTCATCATCATTTTTTCTTCTGCGAATCACAAGAACACTCCGCTTCTTAATCTCTTTTTTAATAATTTCTATATTGTAACCGCAACCTACAAAATACACTTAACATCTTATATAGCTTTTTCTTATCTTAACCCACATCTCTCGTTATTCCGTACTGCTACACATCTATCAGCGAATCTGCTCTTTATAATTTGCCCTTCCTCTTTATTAAGTGTGTGCTCTTTTATTTTCTCGCAATATTATCACTGGTGAGTTTCCTCATTTGCTGACGCTCTTCTTCTTTTCAGCATTTCCTCATATTCCCTGTTTTTTCCTTAATGCTTTTTCAAAAGCCTCTTCAGACTCAACTCGGATGGTGTATAGTCATCTTCACCGTATCAAGTAGTGATTGCTGGAATGACGGTACACCACCTTGGTGATTAGCCCAAGGTCACGAGTTTTCCTCACGAAATAGAACAAAATACTTACCCAATGAAAGTGGAGGAGTCTGTAAGTCTGTCGTTTTCTTCATTCCTTACAAGAGTGTCCATAACAAATATATGCGAGACCATATACATAAGTGTACATCTAATTCATATATATATGTGTGCTAACTTCTTCATGAGTGTGAAACACTTGTCTGCTCTTACATAGCTCTCGCATTCTGTAACTGACGTTCGCGTGCGCGCGCTCTATCTCATGTCCTGCCGTCCACCTGTCATGATCCGCATCCAATGGATACTCCCGTTATTAACTCGCTGTGGCACACAGTGAAAATACCGTGTTAGTCGGGAGGAACTATCATGAGTCTATCACCGATTTTTATCGAATTGTGGAGCGGGGGATTGCTAAGTATTCTCAATTCTAAATAAAATAAGTGAGGACATATCCTTCGTAAAGATTAACGACCTCAATAAGAAAATTTTTTAAAAAAATTTCAAAAAAACTTATTTTTGAAATGATTTGTTCCAAAGTAACATAAATATCCAAACCGTAAATGGCGCGATGATTAACAGAGGAGAAAGTTATCTAAGTAAATAGCAAGGAGAGTGACAAGTTCTTAGCAACACGCAACTATAAAAGCCCTGGAATAATATATGATGTGATCGAAGATGAGTAGAAGAATAAGCAGAGAGATAGTAGTAACTTATTGCACTAATTTACAGAATTAAAAAAAAATGGGTTGGAATTGGACAAACCTGAGCAACAGAACTAAAATAGAATTCGAAAATGTATAGGTCAGGAGGACAGCGGTAATAATGGTGTATATAAGTAATGGAACACACAAAGTGGTGGACACCCATCTATGCACTTAATGAATTCGTAAGTATTAGTATATATGAAGTCATTTCCCAAAAATCTGAAGTTGATATGAAATAGTCAAAAACATGGATTTATGAAAATTGAAATTTTAAAGTATGACCAACAGTCACAGAATGAACACCGGAAGGAACACATATCAGAGTTATTAGGCAGAATAGAAAAACAGCTAACAAATTATCTCTGCGAGTATTGATGTGATGATGTGGACTACTAACAAAAATCGGCTGAAATAGAACATCCGACTTTTGATGTCCATTTTTTAGGAGCGAGAGGACGCGAAGAGAATTAGGCTACGGCCTACTGAGCATAATGTGGATATTGCATATAAGAGACCCTAACTGTACTGCTCTAAGATAGAGATGAATGTACATACAATAAAGAGACAATTGATCTAACCTAACTTGGAAGTTAAAATGGTCATAGACAATATATGTTGAAGCCAGGTGCTGTGCGCAAGAAAATAGTATCTTTGGTGAAAGCATCGTTACTGATTAACCAAGATATCCAACATATTCAGACGCCTATAAAAAATAGGTAAGCAACACAGTTGGATAAAACTTTTTTTTAAAGTGCTTCCAAAATTCTTACGTGCTCCAATCAAATACAATCCAAATTCACTGGATAAACTTAGTCACCCAATCAGTATTCTCAAAAGTATGTGTAGACATTTCGTGTGAATATTAAGAAAGATGTTGTAGCTATGCGAGCCGTAAACCAAAGAACATCATCTCGGAGCGATGAAATTCACAGAGAACCTACTACAATAGCCTCATAGAGTTTCAAGCTGGAGAAGTTCCACTGATCAATTTTATAATTGTGCGTGCGAGACAAGTAATATACAGAGAGTATGAAACGTAACAAAATACTTATGAAACGTCAAGAATGGTTCACTCCTTCATATGAGCGTATATAGCATGCCCACTTAAAAAAAATCTATTTTAGATTTTGACTACGTTGGAACATACACACGCTAATTCTTTACATTCAAATGACTTTGACACTCCTTAATAGAGCGAAACTTATTAGAGCGTGCGTAAAGATGTATTGAATACGTGACAGTACATCGCAAAAGAGCGTAGATTGTCCTAAAAAATATAGAGGTATTACTGCTCTTTCCTCCTTTTTCTAAACAAACCACAATATTGCGATTTTTCGCTCTGCATTAAAGAGGGGAAAAGCGAATATAGTGATTTCTTAACACTCGTGAGCTACACTAACATAGAGGTGAGGATAGCACCCTCTAGATGTAACACATAAACCTGTTCCACTTGCTTTACAGAAACCCATGTATAAAAATTCCTCTAAATTGGCAGTGTATTATTAGACAATAAACTTAAATAGAGGATTCTGGTGAGAGCGTGCGCTCTGAGTGTCTAGCAATAGCCGTTAAATCCACTCTCTCTCGCCTAAACTCTCTCATTATGCAATACACAAGGATCAAACAGGCATCCAGAACAGAAGAAAGAATGGGTATACCTCTTTAGACCGATCATTTCCAACATTGGACTCAACAATCTAATATCCCATATTAAGTTATATACCTCTAGAATGGCTAATAGCTATATATAATTGAAAAACCGTCTCATAGGGAGCAGGAGAGTAAATAACTGTGACAATGCACAAGATATATAATCTATACTGGAGAAAAACTGGATTATTTATATCCTAGTAACATTTGAAAAATCGGAACGCAATGAACAGTCCAATAGATACTCACCAAACTCCTTAGTTTCGATGTGTAGTTCTCCACCTCAGTTCACTTACTAAGTGACATCGTTCTTCCTTTGAGGCACAAATCATGCTTCCATCAATTTAGAAACGTTTATTATGAAAATAAACAATTCATTCTTTCGAGACAGACTTTTCCTCCATAACATAACAACTTGGTGGAGTGAAGGGGAAGAGAAGGGCAGACACGAGGAGGAGCGTGTAAGAAAACCGCGGTGGTAGTAGGGTCTTTTAACCACACTGAACAACATATTCACTTTAGTTTTGACACACATGCTTTGCGAATAACAAAACCATACAGGTGATGATAGCTAAGGAATTTTGTTATCATCCCCTTGTACCCAACAGGCCAACTTTTCAGTAGGGAAACTTTTAGAAATCTATCACATCTCCCCCACCCTCTCTTATAACAATAGATAGCTTTTAGCCTAGGATATCGCTGGTGGGTAGGTGCACAGTAGCAGCAGCACGGATATAGAACCTGTTAAACACTAAACACCTATTGATATCCTCACTTTCATTAATAACATCCATAATTCGATCTCTTTCACTCATGAGTTACCTCATAATTATTTACTGTAGAACATGCAACTAACAACACCCTACCCCTTTTAGACACTCTTTTAATTTGTTCCGATCACCATAAACACACAATTTACTCATATATCCTTGTGAGACCAAAAACCCATTCTCATCCATTATGTCCGCGTAATTACCATATTCTATAACTTGTTATGCCATCCTCATTCTCTTATACACATAATAGAGACTTTGTTACATTTTCCTCTTTATTGACCTTACTAATGCATATAGTAGACAAGAGCTGTTCTCCTCTTCCTGCCATTATCTCTCAATGAAATGTGTCATATTATGTATCTTTGCAACCTTTCGTAACTAGTCTATCGCGAGAAGAGTATGCATCATCACACTAATGCTCTACCGTAAGGCGAAGAATAACTTCTTACATACCTTCCAACCTCCCTCGTGATAATACATAGTTTGCGTTACGCATACGCGATGCACATATGCAGTGGCGTTATAGCCATCGAGGATGTTCTACCCACGAGTATGTGAAGGGCAATCTAAGGTCCGACGCGGAAACTATCCACAAGCGATTCACTTGAAATTTGCTTTCTTCCATTCAAAATACAATTTAAAGCGTAAAATAACTACATTACCAACGATCACAAATTCACTTTCTCTCAATATGATATGTGTGTTACAAAATAACCTTTCTATAGCCCTCTGTAACAGTAGAATATCTTGGGGAAACACTTTGAGACTTCACCATTAGCAGGAATCGTAGTTACTGATATATGCGCAACAGACTAGATATGAAACAAGGCCTACGTTTTACACCAAGAGAGGCGAATCCCGCGATACTCTGCCCTCTACTAGCACACAATTCTCTAAGCGATACCATACTATTCGTAATCGATATACTGGATGAGTGATAAAGAGGGTGAAGAGAAGACCCCTAATACGGAAGATTATGTGGAGTGTACTCTCCAGAAAGCGTAGTAGTGATCGTCTCTGCAGTCATTCATACATTGAATAGCGTGCCCCATTAGAAGAATGTACACACGCTAATCTTAGTTTGCTGTGCTGGATGTGAGCGATTCCAAGAGAGAGATTAAAATCGAATATAGCAACGAGTATGGAATGATTCAGCGAGACAGGAATCCTATCATCTAACAAACATTCTTTAACTGCTCAGCTCTGATTTATATTTCTATATTATAACCAAAAATCTTTGCTCAAACTGTTGGGTTTTAAATTCCTATGTAATTCTTAGATTATATATTATGTATAGTTTGACTCACGCGGAGTGGAAAAGAGGACAGTTTGGCTCGAAATAATCTTGATCTATATTCCTCAATATAATTTCTATAAAGCCATACTAGTCACACAAGTAATACTCTTTAATAAAGACTCATTACTTAATTTATTAAACTGTTGAGGTCTCAGGGTCTTATAAAGATCTATCAGTATTAGTGCTAAGAGTATAAGTATTATAAATAAGGAGTGATATCATGAGGTAGTATAGAGTAATGAAGTATATGAATAGAAGGTGGAGTGGGTAACTGATTAATAAAGATATATGGTATGTAGATAAGAAATATGACTATAATAATATTGAGTAGTGGTAATATAAGTATTGGATAAGTAAGATAGGGAGTAGATAGTACATAAGGATAAATCTACTATTAAAGCAAAATATGATAATTCATCTTTATCAAAATCAGTTATATATGCGGGGGAGCAGTCCAAGAAAGAGCAGGTATTGTAGATGATATAGTTAATATTATAATATTTATCTTCAGTTAAAACAAAGTAATTTTGACTGGACTTTGCACTTTTTAATTTTTGAGCTAAATTTAATTTGAGTTAATATTTTATTTTTTTTTACATATTAATTATTTTAACGATTGCGGCTATGTATCGCAAATAGACAATATTTTATGTTAGTTTACCTTGCACTATTGAGAGCGTGTGAACCTAAGATTATGTGGTTGATAGTTAGGTGAGAGAGAGTTTATATTGATTTACTTCAATTGTAGTTATAAAATTCTCATCAGATTTGATTTATAATTATATTAGAAGGTGATTATATATATATATATATATATATATTTTTTTGTGTTGTTTAATATACGGGTATATAATAAACTCTAGTGAATATATATAATATATTATCGGTATATATACCATTATAGGAGCAGCAGCTATACATAAATGTATGATACGATACCACTAATAAGATACTATATAATATATTATATATATTATATAGAAGTGATATATTCAAGGTATTTTCATCTGACGTCCGAGTTGCTTTCATCCAGATGCCATCTCATCCT
>JABUQX010106699.1:5000-17231 GCA_015478945.1 Trachelipus rathkii | reverse complement strand
TTTGTACCCCTATGAACATTAGAATTTGAACCCCTATAGAAATTCGTCTGATTTCTTTCGTGATTTTCACGCTCGACTGGCGTTATAACTTTCACCCTCTTAATACCCTGAGGTGAATAAGGTTCCCAGGATGTGCCCTGGCAGTTTCTTTGAGACCCCCGCATATGTGGCTTGTAACACATTGAACAAAAAGAACCGAACACGCATTCAGAAGTATGGTGGGCATGTCTTTCACAGTTACGACAAAACACACCTTTTTGCGTATTCTGATGCTTTGGAGATAAGGAATTTGCATTTGAAAATGACTTTTGAGGATACCGAGGCTTACTTTTTACTGTTTGAGCCTGGTGAAAAGATTGTGGAACCACATTTTTCTCAGTTTGTGTGTGATACACTGTGGTAGAAAAATTTGGATTTGGAGCTTTATTTGACGCTGATGCAATCTTGCCATTATTTAAAGAGTGAGTTTTCTTCAAATATGTTTGAATCTGCCTTGGAATTGAATTATTAACATCAAAATCTTCGTGTATGATTCGTTGAAATTGAGGTTTGGAATTTGAATATAACATAGAAAACAAGAGTAAACGACGCTGCTCGTCACTAAACTTTACGTCATGCATTAACGCCGCTGAATCAAGGAAAGTTTGTAAAACTTTTTGAGCTTCCGTTATGAACTCTGGAAGTGAGTGATTATGAGACCATTTTACATTTATGAACTCACTGAAAGCTTCGAAAGAACTAATAGAGACCAAAGGATTTAAGCAATATGACAGATTCTTCTTAAAATCTTCCCAATTATCAGCCCGGAAGAGTTCCGGTGTATTTCTTATGAGATATGAAGCATTGCCCTCCTTCATATTCACAAAACGTACATAGCTCCGTAATTTCTCGACATCGGAGGTTATCTGTTCATCCTGGAAATATAAATCTATAGCAGTAAACCACGATCCAAGCTCAGGACCAACCCAAGAATTGTTTATAAACCCTACCAACAGAGGTATGTTTGGCTTAGAATGTCTCAAATGTTCAACGTTTGACGCTCCATATTTGCAAAATTATTCAACTGAGAAAAAGAATGATTATTTAAATTGACGGATTCAGCCCCGTGAGCTATCTCTTCAGGAGGACTTTGCTCCGTTGTATCGTGTGAGGAAACTTCAATGTTGTCCTCTGTATCAGAAGGCATTTAAAATGATGAATAAATTATGACCAGAAAATATTAAACCCTATATTCAAAGAACACGAAAAATTCCCACAACAGCAGAAAATAGAAGGAAAATAATACAATAAGAAACCACGTAAGAATGGAATGCAAAAACTTACTCTGGCGTACACTTTCTGGCAGTTGCTTCAATGATACTTCTGGACATAAATTAGTAAATAATGAAAAGGACGTTTGCCTTCAATAATAATAAATATTAAAATATATATGGTAAAAAAAAATAAATCTTTTTATTTGTAAAAAATTAATTGACTCTTAATGTTGGAAAAACTAAAACTCTCCCAAAACAATGCCTTATATCCTCGTTCCGATGCAGCAGAGGAAAACTTCTTTTCGATTTTTATGTACTGTCTCTGATCATTTGAAAATCTGAAATTGTGGATTTCGCTGGAAGGATGCAATCTCTTCTTTGACAGGTACCTCAAAAACAATAAAGAACATTAATATACATGTAAATAAATATGTATAAACAAACAATATGTTTATGTTTATGCAAGGAACTATATATATATATATATATATATATATATATATATATATATATATATATATATATATATATATATATATATACTATACACCTACGAGATATATAAATATATATATATATATATATATATATATATATATATATATATGAAATTATTTAGTACTTGTACTTGAGCTTGTACTTGACCTCCACGCAAATTTAAAATATCCCAGATTTCATTCAGATAGCACACTTCACACAAGTCACCGTTTGTGGCTATAATAAATTTGTGAAAACAAATGGATAAATTTTTATTTGAGTTGAAAAATTTTCATACAAAAAAAATAAAAAAAAATACTTTTTCACTGCAACTGGAATTTCTCTCGCAAACAGTAGGAGAGGAAATGAGGAAGAAGAAATATTTTTAATTTTTCTGCAAAATTTTATTTGCAGTTGATAACACGTCAATGTAAGGATTTTAGTATATAGAAAGAAACTATTACGCATAAGCCTCTCACATTCGTACAAGTGATACACAAACTATACAGTATGATATATGTTCATAAAATATATGACATATATGTAAAATATATAAATCAATAAATATTTATATCAATATTTATTCTAGTTGCATTTCAGAACATTTTAAAAACATCTGTTATAAAGTAAATAAACAGACGACAAAATTTTACAGTTATAATACAAGTCTCGTATAACTGCGTATAAACTAGAAATATCTGGTATGGAACCCAATGAACCCGTATATAGTGTCTTTACTATTATAAAATCAACCCCGTTATTACATACAAAAACTAGCCTCTGACAGCCTATCTTGAACAATTAAGAATCTAGAATATTCTATATTCTATGAATACACAAAAATAAATAATAAAGTATTTTATACTATATAATTATATATATTCTTTATATATAATAATATATTTATTGTTCAAGCAATATAAAATCTTTTAAAAATGTTAAATATATTTTAACAAATGAGAATGAAATATTGAAACAAGGATTCTATGTTTCAGAAACGCGAGGCTACAAAAGATATTTTGATTACGTCACTACGTCCACAGGTGCCGCATCCAATTAAAATTGAGCAAAAATCGTATATATATTACTTATAACAGGCGAGGATTGAACCCAAATGACAAATGGCTATTTTTATGAAAATATTAAAAAATATATTTTACATAAGAAATATGAAAAAGAAATTATTTTACTTACAGTATTTGCATTTTACATACATACAAACAGTACCTGAAGACATTTCTATAGTTCATACAATATAATACCAGATTAATTTCTTTCTCAAAAGACATCTAAACTGCTCCGAGAATGATGGATCCGTTGAGGAATGGAAAAATATGATTCGCAACTTGTAGGCTTCTGCTCCCCGAAAATGAGCCTTTTGAAAAATTGAAATGCTTCCCCAATGCTCTTTGTAGCATAAAAGAATATCTTCAGACCAATGTAGAGTAAAGTCGCCTCTATTCTTGAAGTATACTGTAGATAATATACGAAAAATTCAGTGTAAACGATGCTAGAAGGTTCTGTTTAAACGGTCGCCATTCTTTTCCGCAAGTGTTTTGTAATCAACTTTTCTTTCATACAGGTACTTGCGTTTTGATTATTATTATACCCCGTGCGCTCTAATGTAAAAGAAGACAAATCAAAACTTCCCGAAGATTGCTTTACTAGACAGGATGAGGACTCATCAGTGGCTACAAACTCTATCTACTATTGGTCAACTTGGAAGAGAAGAGGCTTGAATGAGACGATGCACATATAAGAATAATGTTTAATAGTATATCTTATATATATATAGTATATATATTTATATCCTTGTTAAAATAATAATGTAGAATACAGAAGTCACATTCCTTTAATAAAATAGTTCAGTATATAAATATCATTCTCCTTATCAACAGAAATGCGTAGCAGAGATTGTCAACTTTATTTACAGTAATAATTCTTCTTAAATATAATACAAATATTCATTAGCATTAAATAGAAATGAGTCTGTAATAAATCTTTGAGAGAGCGTGGTTTCGTGGAACTTCAAATACACTTGTGAGAGAGAGAGAGATAAACAGCTTGATATAGTAAAATATTCTTGAACGTAGATATGCGATTCTGCACAAATAGTCTTTGCATAAATATTTAAATCTTGTAGAATAATAACAGTGAATAATCTTCTTTGTAGAAATTATCATACAATGTGATATGGAATAAATAGACTTACTGTGTTCTGCAACAGTAGAATGGATAAACGATGATGCGGTCACTTCAACGACCAATGGAAATAGTAGCTTGTCTTAAGCATAGATTCAATACGAATAAATAAATAGGAATGGCTTCACTTTATAATAAGAATATTCAACTTGTAAATAATATCACACGAGTTATCTTAAAACACTAGATTAACTCTTAGAATGCTAAAAACACAAATAATACTTTCTGCGTAACAGCAGTCTTTGAACACGACTCTCTCACACGAAAACCAGCGTCAGACTCTCTCGAGTAATACTGTACATTCTACTATATACTATAATAATTCAGGGCTTAACAACAGATGGCGCGTTTGCCCTTCAACCTACTTACTATTTATACAGTATTTGAAATAGAATTAAAATGCATTGTTTTCTCTTTATCTATACGAGTTGATTATATAATGTATATAATTTGAGCCGTATATATATATTGAGATGGATTTAACTATCTTTCTTATTTTTCTCCTTCCCACAGAATTAGACAGAATTAGTCATTCATTGAATAAGCAAATACTTATTCTAAGAAAGAAAAGAAAAACACAAACGGATTAAAGACATATAAAAGAAGGAAGATAAGAATAAAAAGAATAAACCAACACTTAAGATCTAAATAGAGAATTAAGGAAGAAAGACAAGACAGTCTACCCTTATAAAAGGGTAAATTACAGTTTATATTTATACAAATTTAGAAAGATTGCTTAAGTAAATAGAATGGATGGGAAATTGTGATGTACTGACTTATATTTCTTGTTCAGGTCCCGATTGTAAGGCAGTATTCAAACAGCGAATTTGAAGAATACCAGCAGCCATTTTTTCTTGGAAGTTCTAGATCATTATTCTTAGGGAGCATAATTACCACTGTGGAGTTCCCCTTTTTCAAATTGTTTTGAGTTTCACTCTACTGAATAATGGTCTCCCCCAAGGTACACCCTACTTTATAATGTTCAACAATTTAGTAGATATAAATTGGATTCAATTTGATTTGGACATCAGCAACTAAAATTACATTTACCAATTCTCTCGCACTTATTAAAACCGCACATCCGCACTTATTAAAACCGCACATCCGCACTTATTAAAACCGCACATCCGCACTTATTAAAGCCGCACATCCGCACTTATTAAAGCCGCACATCCGCACTTATTAAAGCTGCACATCCGCACCTATTGAAGCCGCACATAACTAGTTCTGTAATTTGAACTATTAAAGGAACATCCAAAGAAATTGTTATAAAATTGCCGTCCGTTGTTCGGAAATCGATCTTAATTGTTTTTTTACTTTTTTTTTATGTTATAATATTCTTCATCTTATATAAATTATTTTTATTTTTTTCATTTTTATCTATATTATTATTATGAATCATATTATTTATTCTCATTCCATATATATGTGTATGTATATATACATATACATGTATTTATAACAAGTTAAATTGTACATATAATTATACATATAACGAAACATTTATTTAATTACTAAGCATTAAAGTTGAAAAACCAACCCAAAAGTTTTAATAATCTTTTTTTTTCTTATTATTTATTTATAAAGAGGTTACATTAATGGATGAGTCGTAAGTTTGAAAACAAATACGGTCAGAAAAATATGGTGAGTACTTAATATTAGTAAAAGCGGATATAGCCCCACTGTGGTTTCAGTTTAATCCAGTCTAGATTATTTCCAACAGGCATAGCATTCAAAGGAAAGAAGAAGTTGTCAGAGATAAAAGTCAATAAAAGAATACATCACAATAAAACAATAAACCACTGCGCCACTCCAATAAAGTAAAAGAAGACCTCCAGAAGTTAAGCTCGCCAACATCAGGTGACAGTGCTGGAGACTTCTTGGGAAGAAGAAGAGTTCCTGTGTTTATCAGGTGGCGGCTCTTTCTTCTGCGTAAATTCTAGTAACAATATACATCATCATAAAATGGAAGAGACATTTTACAGATTGCATAGCCTAAATGTTGTTTAATAATGATTCAAATATGTATATATATAAGATATAATATATATATATAGATATAATATATTCTATATAGTATATAAATTATTATATACTTTTTTCTATATAAGCTATTATATATATATATATATATATTATATACTATATATTATATATAGTATAATATATATTATATATATATATATATATAATATATATAACAATTATATATATATATATATATATATATATATATATATAATATACTATATACTATAATATATATATATATATTATTTATATAAATATAAAGGCAAAAAATTCTAAAAAAACTTTCATTATTTTTTTTTTTTAAATGTTATATTTAAAAAAAAAAAAAAAAAAAAAACCGTCATTAGTTTTTAAAAAAAAAAAACTTTTCTTTTTTTTTTTTTATTTAAATTACTTTTTTTTCATATATAGCAACGTCCTGTCTTGTTTAGGCGAGGTGGTATTCTTAGCATTTAAAATACAGTAAATACCAATATGTTAAAAGAGGTATTGCCAACTATAATTAAAGTAGATTTAGTACTAGTAAAGTTTTATCTTTGTGATCAGGCATTTATAAATTATTACATTTCACATTGATCTGCATTATGCTATATTTTATAACATATATTTTATATATATATATATATTATATATATATAATATATATATATATATAATATATGATAATAAATAATATATATACTATATATTAATATATATATATAATCATATATATATCATATATATATATAAATAATATATATATATATTATATATAGTATATATACTACTAATAATATATATATATAAATGTTTTATAATAAAAATGGTATAGGTATATAATAATATACATATACTATATAAGTAATATTATATATTCTTCAATCATACCTTTTTCTCCCCCAAAGGACGTGGTTGTAAGGCCTAACAAGGCATCGGAAAAGAAAAGCAGTAGAAAAGAATTATGACAAAAAGTCGATGAAGAAAAGAAAGCCCAGCGCTTACCCGCCCCCGTCCTCCTTGTCATCAGTTAATTAGTAAGGAACTGGTTGCAGTCAGAAAATCCCCCCCTATAGCTTCATGGGACTGCGACGGACCCTCGACATGCATAAATCATCAGTGTAAGTTGTTCATCCCTTGACCCAGGGGGGCCACAACCATACCCCCTCACAAAACCAAGCCATTTTCTCTCCCTATTATGCACGCTTTAATTCTCGCCTTCCCCGCCAAACTCACATTCTGCTCCTTCAGACATTTCGTTTACTGACTCAAATCCACTATTTTCTTCGACTCTCCCAGCCGGCGTTGGTTTCCAACACACTCGCCACATACATCATAGAGCTTAAAAAACGACTATCAATCATCTTCCTTTCCACATGAACCCAAACGCATCTCAACATATTTTCAGTTATTCTCTCCTTTACACCCCTTTTTTCACACCACACAACTCTCTAATTAACGTTCATTCCTCATTTTATCCCAATTCTTCTCACACCTTAGCAGTGTCCCTAAGATTGTACCATCTGAAAACAACATTGAACTAAGATCTATAACTTCTGTATCCAGACCTGCTCACTACTATACAATAACACCAGGTAACCAACATACCATCGTGTAAGGACCAAGCACTCTAAAGACCTTCCCAGTCCCTATTACATTTCACCAAGCGATTTTATTGCACCACCAGCCTTCCTGGCATCCAAAATATACCCTAAATATTTAAACTCAGCACTTGTTCCAGCTACTCACCATCTAACATAACTTCACACTGGAGGACTGTCCTCACTCACAACCATAACCTTAGCACTTACTACGTTTACTTTCCAAACCCTTTCCTTCTTACACACACCTGCCAAATCTCTCTACCAATTCCTTTTCAAACTCTTCAGATTTGCCACACAAAAAACCAAATCATCCGCATATAAAAGGTAGGGCACCCTCCAATCCTGCTCCATTCTCCATTCATTTTCTAACACATTTTCCTGTCACACCACTTTAATTCTTTCATAAAGCCCCAACCAGATACAAATTGAAAACCAAGGAGACATAACACACAACCCTGCCCTCACTCCGCTATTAATACTTAACCAATCACTTTTGACACCATGTTATTCTTACACACGCTTCACTATCGTCATACATACTTTTGATTCCATTCAGAATCAACACTATACCTATATCACTAACACCTGCCAGAGAGCTTTCCTATTAACCTTATCATACCCCTGTTGCAAATCCATAAAACCTAAATACAATTTATTCTTCTTCTCCCTCATTTTTTCTATTATTTGCTTCATGTAAATATTTAGATTAAACAGATCCTCTACCAATCCTAAACGCACCTTGTTCTTCACCAATCAGTACTGTCAGTCACTCGGCGCACTCTCTCTTGACCAAAATACCAGCATATATCTTCCCTAAACACTCAATAAAACTTATTCCCCGATATTTTCATACAGTTCCCTTATCTCCCTACCTTTATATAAGGTACTATTTACTGCTCTCCTCCAAACCCTCAGATCTATTCCCTCCATAAACGCTTTATTACACAACTTCCAAATCCAATCAATCACCATCTTGCCTCCGTTCATGATCATTTCACCAGTAATTTCATCTTTACCTGCAGATTTACCATTCTCAACTTTCTCACTCTACCCATTACCTTTCCCTTACTTGCGAATAACCTCATCCCCAAAATACCTATGTCCTTCTTGCACCATCAAAACCCACACACAATCACTATCACCTCCTACCTCTACATTACTGCCAATATTATACAGATTCTCGAAATTGTTCTTTCCACACTCCCCTCACAATCCATTTTCATCAGTTACAAAAACACCATCCCTATTCATTATTTTGAGCAGGTTCCCCTTATTCAATCTTAACCTTTCACGCTTCCTTCCAGAAGAGCTTCCTATTCCCTTGTATGTCCCCATTCATCCTCTTTCCAAACTGTTCATTTACCTCTTCTTTTCTCTAACGTCATGCATCTTTTAGCATTTCTTATTTTCCTCCTTATATAATTCAAGCATCTTTCTTTGAACTTCATCATTTGCTTTTAGTACATTCAACCACGCTTCTTTTAACTTTTAACCAGCTTGCTCCATAACACCTCTTCATATCCACACTCACTGTTAGCATTTACTTACTTCCTAACTTTAGCCACACCACAACCTTCTTTTGTCACTGCCCTAAACAATTCGCTTCCTTCATTTGCTTCCAGTCATTTATCCATGTTTCAAACTTGCCTTCACCATTCAACTTGATGCACTTCGCTGCAGCCATTCTTACATTACTTATCCTTATACCTTGCTTCACTAAAACTTCTCACTCTTAAATTTACCCTCTTTCTTCCGTATCATCTTCCTCCTTATATAAAAAATATATATGATACTATATATATAGTTATATATAATATATATATATATAATAATAATAATATATATATATACTATAATACGCAGTGTATATATATTATATATCATATATATATATATCATTATATATATATATATACAGTATATAAGAATAATATATTATTCATATATATATATATACTATAATATTATATAAATAATATATAATATATATTACATATATATATATATATATATATATATATATTATATATAATATATAGATATATATAATATATATTCATATATATATATTACTGAGTTTTATATTATCCAAAAATTCTTAATATCATGTTCAATTAATCAAGCAAAAATTTACAATGGACGATTGAGAAAAAAACTGCCAATTTTGCCAATGATGATGAATGATTAATCGTCCCATCACTAAATATATTATCTATACCGGTTTTTAAATATCTACGAAATTATTTCTATGAATATAATATATAATATATATATAATATATATATATATATATAATATAATATATATTATATATATAATACATATACTATATCATATATATATATATTATATCAATATATATATATATATAATACCTATATAATATAATATAAAGAAATAGTCTATACATATATATTATATTATATAATTATAATAATATATATATATATATATAATATATAATATATACTATATATATAATATATATATATATAGTATATATATATATAATATAAATATTTATATCATATAATATATATAATATATATATATAACATTATATATATATATATATTTATATTATAATTACTATATATATATATTATTATATACTATATAAATATATATGTATAATATAATATATTTATTATATATTATATATTAATATATATATTATATATTATATATAATTATATATATTATTATATATATATATAATATATATATAGATATATATAATATATATAAATATATACTATATATAATATATATATAATAATATATATTATATATATATAATATATATAGATATATATATATATAATATTTATATATATATATATATATATTATAAAATATATATATAATATAAAAATTATATATATATATATATATATATAATACTATAGATATATTATAATATATATATATACTATATATTATAAATATATATATATACGTTTATATATATATATATATATATATATATATATATATAGTATATATATATATATATATATATATTATATATATATAATATATATATATATATAAATATATTATATATTATATATTTTTTTTTTCTTACAGTTGTCACCACCCACTCACGCGCAGAGCCCTATTCCAAGAAGGGCGGTGTTACACGCCTCAGGAAGTTAACAACCCTCTAAATTAAATTACGCAGATGAGCAGCAGACGCAGGCTTGAAAGTGGGGGAGGAATTAAGAGGTTCAGCAGTAAACACAGAAGAGGAAGATGAATTCCACAGCAACAGATGTGGCAGGAAAAGAAGAAGCACCGCAGCGAACTAGCCTGGAGTAACCTACATCAACACAAAACTAATGTGCAGACACAGCACCCCTAGTTTTACGAGGGCGACGTAAAAAATAGGAGCGTACGCGAGTGATAATAAGCTCCCTCGAGCACCTGCCGCTTGCGGTACCTATAGAGAAAAAGAGAAAGATTAAAGCACCAACATCGCGGCCGCAAAAGAGATAAGAGGGTCAAGCGGGAACTGGAAAGTAACAGAACAGTTAATAAGCCTTTTGGGCCTTTGGATTCGTCGGACCTATCCACAAGCCGAGTGAATTGAAAAAAACCACAGAGCCCCCCCCAGATATGAGAGCAGTTTTCCATACAAGGGCGGATAAGGCCCTTGTATAGATGGAGCAACTGAGAAGAGGAAAAAAAAAAGTCTCGCAGTCTAAACAGAAACTCCCAGTTTCTCTTTGGAGGACCGCCCTTAGCAAACCGTACTATGTGATGTGAGGCTCCAAGACCATTTTTTGTTGTGTCTAAGGCCAAGATGTTTTATTATCTTGTCAACAAGAGAGACGAGAGAACCGTCGAAAGAGAATAGGAAAATGTTGGAAGGTCTTCTTAGAAAGGGAGATTTGTAGAAAGATTTGGATACTTTTTAAAAGAGATTAATTTCCACAACGGTTCAGGCGACCCCACCCGGAAAATTCATATCCAGATCAGCGGTAATAGAATCGGAAAGATTAAGCGAGAGGGCAATTTCTAGAAGTAAAAAGAGGAGCAGAATGTGGAAATGAGTTGAAAAGAATGAAGGGCGAGTCATTGGCATTCATGGTGCAATAGAGTTAGATATGTTGCAGTGTGAGATCAATTAATGAAAAAAGTTAGGAATAAAGCCTAGGAGATAAAAAGACAGAACGCCTAGGAACACCACTATTGACAGAAAAAGGAAGAAGACAGTCGCCCCCAACAAACAGCCCGAAATATTTTTGAAGCGATTTGAAAGAAAAACTAGACATAAGTAAGCAAGAAGAAGGAGGAAACCCAAAAGGATGGGGAGCTTGGAGAGCATGACGCGTGCCATACCATGTTCGATCGATTTCTTTCCTTTTCCCCCCAAAAAAAAATGTTTTATATCGATATGTTCCGATCGATGCCACCGATGTCTCTTCGTTGTTCCTAAGCAGAAGACCACAAATCAGTGAGATAGGAAAGATATATCGCCAGTAAGACCTCGAGCGCCGTGAAAGCCGTTACCTGAGCGATTTCAGAAAGAAGTGAATGAGATTCCAGATGAGCTAAGAAATTGAAGAGTTGAGAAAGAGTTTCAAAGATCTTAGATAGGAAACAAGTAAAGTGAGAGCTATAGGGCCGATAGTTAGAAGATCCAGAGCGGCTTCCTGTTTATCGGAACTAATTAGGTTGAC
>JABUQX010106698.1:22500-33569 GCA_015478945.1 Trachelipus rathkii | reverse complement strand
TCCGAAAATTATATAATATTGGATTGAATTACTAAACTTATATTTACAAATTACTTTATAATTATATTTTATATTTTCTGTCGTGAAACTATGGAATCAAATAAAAAATAATGCAAAGGTATTACTTAGGTAACAATCATATATATTAGATATGATCTATTTTATGTTATAATGATCTAATATCAATTAAAATTATATATATATATATACTATATATATATATATATATTATTATATTAATATATATATATATATATATATATTATAATAGTTAATATCTATATATATATATTAATCATTATTTTTGACTAATCCAAATTTTGATCAAATTTTTATATTAAAGTAATTTTGACAGCCTACTAAGGGTGCTTATATGTGGATTTTAGCATGAACAATATTAGTTATTGAGTATTAGTTATATGAGGGTATTATGACTTAGTGAGTAAATCAAGTCTCGATAGGCCCATGTGGCTTCTTACTGTCTCTATATTCTTGATGTGCTTGGAATATCTTAATATATATATAATATAAGTATGAATTTAAAGGTTTTTACCCTATTGGGTTGAAAATTTTGAGAGGGGGAAAGTTTTATTTTAAAATTAAGTATATTCATTAGTGAGTTGGGGGGTAAATTTGTTTAAATGTAATTAGAGAGATGAGTAACCGGATATTAAGTTTTTTTAATTTTATTTATAAAAGTTCTTTTATTATATATTTTAATTTATTATTACAAATGAACTAGAAGACTAATTAAAATCGAGTTATCATCATCATTATAATGTATCGGTATATGATTTTAATTGTTCAAATTTCTAAACCGCTTAGCAGTTTTTCCGAAGCGGTTTCAACCGAATCAGTATATACATTAAAAGAAGCTGTGGAGTATGCACAATCCCAAGCACCTTAACCGTTATATATTATATATAATATTATATTTATATAATATATATAATTACTATATATATATATATTATATAATATATATATTAATTATATATATATATATATTAATATATATATTAAATATATATTATAATATATAAATATGCCTTAATTTATATATGAATGTATTGAGAGTGATATATTATAAATAATATTAAATATATAATACAATTCATAAATAATAAAATACTTAAAATAAGGTTATTAATATATACTTAAAAATTAATGAGAATTTAAAATTATAACATTAAAATACAAATAATTATAGAGGATATGAACACTAATTTTAATCTGTGGTCTATTATATATTATCGTATCTTATTTGTATATGTATAAAAAAATATCTCTTTTTAAAAATTACAACCAAGGGAAAACTAAATTTAAAAATAACTCTACGTATCATAAGTTAATAGTATTCTTATCACTCTCACTTGCAGTCACTTTCACGCCACTTCTCATTCCATAGTAAGTTTTGGGGAGGATTGCATAGACTATTGCATTAAGAATTTTATAGGATATATTAAATGTAGAAGATCATGACGTAAGTCGAATGGAAAAACCCGCTACGCCTTACTACAATACTAGTATAACCCTTATAAGATTACACGAATTTAGGTTCACAGATCTCGACTGTAACAAGACTTATATATATATGTCAGTAATGATACTCTTCACTGTAGTTCTCACTCTCGTCAATGAATAGGGATATATACTCACTTATTGTAGTAGTTAGACTCTACGACACCCCCATAATCAGTATACCCTCATACTCATAAACAATATATTCTCAGACCATTCACTCCTACATTCAATTCTAATTGATGTTTAAAAGTTATACAAAACATTCCTTTATTATTATTATTTGATGTTTTAATCCTAACTTTTTTATTTTGGTTTCCCATCATGTCGTCTAGATATCCCAGCTACATCCCAACTATACAATCAATAATCCGCATTTAACAACACTAACTTATCATTAACCATTTCACTAATGCTCAATATTAACCTAACTATGATTAATTAAAATACTCTTATTTTATATATCTCACTATCATATTTAGCACCAATTTCTTCTAAAAACACAACACAAATCTCACCTTACACGTCCAATTAACCCTTGAGTTCTAAATATCAGAATTCATACAATTATTTACAACCTGAAATACCCTTTTTGAAAGGTGATTGAAATTTATCACATTACCGATATACAGATATCTCCTTAGATCTATGTTTCTTAATTACAAACAATATTTTTTCACTACTACAGGGAGTTAATAATTCAGAACCCTGGCAGGTCACGAACTAACTACAAAGCTAAACTACTATACCACTCAATTGGAAGCACAGTTACTGGGAGCGTACTCTACATATACATCTACTTATGAGCGAAACTTACCAGCGATGACGATCACTGGTAATCTACCTATTCTCCACCAAGCTATTCCTACAGAGCATTCTTGCGAGCACTGATAGTGACCAGAAGTTCCCTGAGTCTCTCATTCAGAGACAGCGATGAACACTCGGGTAATAGATAATATATAACAACTCATTATTATAGGGAGGAGACCTATATTATCTCAATGTTCATATCCAATAACTTGGCACACAAATAAGGCGAGCGATCTTACATCAGGATTCGCTGCATGAAGTAACTTAATGGTGTACACTTACACTAGAATCTCCAAACGAGACTAACACAGTCCACCACTATAGTAATAATAGAACAGAATCTAATATGACATAATAAGGTCATCTTTTCATATACACCCTAGGTAGCCTTTACATTATACATAGTTCTACCCCTCTTAACACAAACATGCTTTATAGAGCACTATTTATATTTGATGTATAATAACTATTAGTATCACAAATATTAGGCCGAGTAGACGCCAAGTATATATATAGACTATCATATGATCCATATATATATATATATATTAATATAATACTGTAGTTGATCGTACATTAAAGTATATTAGATATATTAAATTTTGTATAATAATAAGTATTATTCTAATAATAATCAAAAGAATTATATGATTGGGTATAGTTACTATCAATAACTAATTATCACAATGCAGTATAGCAGTTATTCGAATAAAAGTACAAATATAGAAGTACTTTATTAAAGCTCCTCGAAACACTATAGGTAATATTAAAATGAATATGAAGACCTGATGATAGATGAAAAGACATGACATAAATTCACATCGATCACTACAGAAGAAATGCTTTTAAATTTGACATCAGACTAATCTTGACTCTATTTTTTTATATTTATATTCTCGATATACTTTAAATTTTTATTCTTGATATACTTTTTATTTTCATAGCAGAGTCTTTTCTTATCCTTTCGTATAAATAAGGCTCTGCCGAGCGATTTTGATAAAGTATTAAATATATTTTGGGTTAATTTTTAATCTATTTATTCCCAGTACATGGCTATTACCAAAGGATATTAGAATCATTGTAGCTAGGAAGTCCATTTATATCAAATTAATGTCCATAGTTCGACCGTTATATGCACACCGAACTATAAGTAAGAAATTTGTTGAATATACTGTACTTTGTAATTAACTCACTACCACTCACGAATAAAATCGAACATTTAATATAATAAATATAATACAAACATATTGTTTACCAGTTGTTATTTATTATACATATTGTCATCGTAACGAGATCAACCTTAGTTGAATTATTAGGATCTAAGCAGCTAGAGATATATGTATAAAATTTATTATAACTTGATGATACACCACTATAAAAGCCATCTTAGTCATGTAGATGGACCAGACCATATATCGTGAAAATATTGTTATCGTTAATTATCTAGAAATGAAATATAACCTTACGGAATACAGAATACATGATACAGAGTATTTGATAAATGGAGCTCAGTAAGATATGTTGTCAATGAAATTAGCAGAGGTAGAAAGATCAGAATGAAAAAGAGTCAGAAAAGAAGGTGACCAAAATAACATTTCATCGATTATTTTTTCTTCACAGATATCGTATTCTTTATAATTATATTTATAATAACACTGAATTCTTAATTTTCGCAATTCTATATAGTAATTCATAAGGAGTTATCTTTCTCATTCTTCTATATCTGCACAGATCACACATAGTATCTTATTACAAAGATTTATAGTAGTGTAGAAAAGATAAGTTCATTGAGAGAGATTGAAACTAGATACCAGTGTATAAAGTCATAAACGAGCATACTCTTCATCATATAATTTTCCGACTAAATGTCTGGATATAATCAATATTTTGAGATTTATTCCTAGTAATGACCCTTGTCGTAATAAGTTTCCTGGTTACCGTATTGAAGTCCCTACGATTTATCCCTAGTGTGAATAAAGTATAAAAATGCATTATCATGTGCAATAACATATCTAATAATATTTATATTGATTATTCATGCTAAATAAAAGTCAAAATGTATACTCAATATTGCCTATTCATGATTTGGAGGTGTGGGCCAAAGATGTAATTGTACCAGCCACCTTATATTTACACATGAAGATATATATATATATATATTTTCTAGATTATATGAACATTGTGCAATTTTAAGTGAAACCAGGAAATATATTGTTTTCATTTATTACACTAGTCTTAAATTACAAGGAAAGAGGAATACAAACATCTAATGCGAGGTCCAATTTTGTCACACCTAACCATTTCGATCTTATTTCACTTTGTTCGTCGGTCAATTTTAAATAATAGTGAGCCGGCGAAACCTATGGACACAGTCAAAGATAAGCTGATAAATATGTTTATATAATTTGATACCATTGCGTGCATAGTGTAATAACTGCACAAGTGGATAATGTTGATCATTTATTACTTATTCTCTCTGTTGTTAGTTGACAGTAATAAAATGCTCTTCTTCGTAAATCTAGCTCATCTAGCATAGAATAATATAAAAAAAAAACTTCTATACTTAGTAAATTAGTAAATTATTGAAATTAGATAATTTATTAATTATTATTATTATTATTATGGTATTATTAGTAAAATAAATAAGTGTTAAATAATATTATTATATTTATAAATTAAATATAGATAAATTAATTATTAATTGTTTATTAAAGTATATATATATAAGAGCG
Organism: Trachelipus rathkii; assembly: GCA_015478945.1. Lineage (NCBI taxonomy): Eukaryota > Metazoa > Arthropoda > Malacostraca > Isopoda > Trachelipodidae > Trachelipus > Trachelipus rathkii. Next base: position 28,506 of record JABUQX010106698.1, on the reverse strand, counting down.
ATAAATAGAGAATAAAGGCGTTATCCTAAGGCGTAGAAATTCTCACTTTTGGTTAATATAAAATAGGCTGATATATAAATTAGCAAAGGGATTAATAACAACTAACCTAATTTTCTACTTACCCTTTATTGAAGTCAGGCACATCTGTTCGCCACTACAAAATTAAATTATTTTATGGTTTCAATTGAATGCATTTATATTCAAATGCATTTTCAAAGCCAAGTTCTAGTAGTTAACGATTTTTTCTCTACTCACACTTCTAATCATACTTCATATATATATTTAGGCCCTTCTTTTATTTTATCTGATGTGCTGTCCAGAACATTAATAGTTTTGATATGGTCCACTAATTCTGCAAGGAGATTTTTTCTTCTCGAGTAGAGAAGATTACCTTAACGTACAAGTTGATTAATGAAATATGCCAAATATCCTCACCCTTTTCTTGAAGATGTGAGAGCTTTGTATATTATATAATTTATGGTTTATTTCCTTAATTAATATGATTAAATTATTGATTAATAATAAACATTATATTATTATTTATCATTACGTTATCTAATGAAGCTGTTAGATTTTCAGATAATAAGCTATTAAATCTGTGTTTAACTGAGATTTATACGTATTAAATAGTGAAATAAACATAAAGAATAATATTTGAAATACCTTTTTCACGCCTTTATTTTCATTGTCGAGATTAACATTATATCACAAGGTGTATATACACAGTTGGTGTTGAGTGAAAATACTGCCCTAATATATTCATATCGATTAATTTATTTATATTAATATTATGATAGTATATGTATAAAGTATATATATTATGTAATAACTCAAGTATAGTTGGAATTAAATTTTCTCAAAAGATTTTAATTATAGTTAAAATATTGATGTATGTTATAATATTTTAAATTTTATAAGTATTTAATATAATGTGATATAATTATATTAGCATAATGCAAATAATTGCTATTTATTTTATATTGTGATACCTAAATAAAGGTATTATTATATTAATTATTTGTGCTTCTAGCATGTGTAATCATGATATTGAATTATAATATATTATAATTATATTTTCATTATTAATATGTATTGATATAATAGTATACAAGTAATAGTATATTGATATCGTTCTGTAGCAACATGTAGAAAATATTTTAGTAGGTTGACTAAAAACACCCTTGTGTAGTAGGTAAGATATATACTTATATATATTAGTGAATACTTAAAAGCTTGCAAATTTAAATGATTATAATATTTATTTTTTTGAAAGTTCTTTTTAGTGTTAATAGTGTTAATAAATATAAAATAATACGTTTATCAGTATTATATTATTATTATTATTTTTAATATATAATGTGATTTTCAGCAGCCATCATCATATAATCTTTTAGTTTCAGAATTAAAAAGAATATTTGTATTTAATATATTATATCATATAATAGGTAGGGTACATATTTATGCATATATTATTAGAAAGTAAACAGTATTAGTTTATTATTAATTGTCCATGACTGTGATACTTGCCTCTTATACATCATAGAACCACTCTATAAATATAACATTAACCAAACAGATTATTTATTAAAAATGTCAAATTATCAATATTTATTTCAAAGTAAAGATTATAAATATCTCTTCAATCAAATCAGTCAGATAATCTGTTATACTTTTAAGATCGTTATATTAATTCGTTATAACCATTATATACATAATCTTTTTATACATTAATAAATTATCGATATTTATTTAATCAGTTTATTAACATAATATCATGCAGCAGGAAAGAGTTATAATAGTGTTAACTACTAGTTTTCTAAAGACAAGAAGTTTAAAATATATGTTTATGTTAAATATTATATGCAATTATTTATATTTCGAATGACCTTCCACTTTACGTGCATACTATATATATATTGTAATAGTAATTCGTTGAATAAAATTGTACTTTATAGTGATTAATCTTTTGGATTTAATTAAGAATATAGAATTATTAATAATAAAAAGCTATATGGCTATCTGTAGTTCTAAGATTTGTTAATATTATGATTCTTAATGCGCATGTATCGCCTAGATATCCACCGGACATTCTAACTTCGCTATAGTCATACTACGATTTATAACACCTAGTTTTGTATAAACATGGCACAGTCAATTAACTATCTACTAATTCTTTATTCTTTTTTATTAAATATATTCTTTAATTCTCATTTTTCTTTTCACATTACATAGAAAATTGATTATACATTTTTCAGTAAATTATACCACGTAATTTATATATTATATTTATAATATTACAAGAATAAGCAATAATTTATAATAGGTTCTATTATAAAGAACATTTTGAGAATTCAGGATCAAAAGTAAATATAATAATAGAGGGGAAGACTGATATTTTAGCGGTTATAACTTCTATATTGAATAACGAATAAGATTATAATAGAACTGATCAGTAATGATTATTTACATACTACCATAAAGCAACAGACCCGGTCACAAAACAAACGTTGTTCCACTTGAAGAGCTTCAAGGTGAGATAGGTTTGGTGAGGTTTTTAAGTAATAAAGTTGCAGCACTAATACATTATTGCACAGGCCGGTAGCTTCATTCAATCAGAGAATTAGATACACAAGTGTTGAATAATCATAACATATAGGTTTGAGAGACTACTATCATCAGTAAAATAGATATGCATATAAGTTGGTTTTTGTGATCTTGATCAACGGCCGAAGGGGCCTTGGCCAAGGACTTTGTTTTATTCAGTTCGAAGAGTAAAGTTTTGGACATATAATTTAATATCTTTTTAAAAAACAGTCCATTACACTCTCATTAATGAAAAATAGAAATTCCTACGAATATGAACAGAACCCCTAAAGAACATCTCTTACTCTTTAACGAGACTAGATAACGTGTAGTTACAACAGCTGAATAACAAAACGGAAAGGAAATCAGAGAGGTCACAGAGAGGACAGATACAGAAAGAGATAAGTTTAGAAATCTGAACGAAACTAATCAAAAGAAATGGATATACAATTGTATTTTTTCCTACATCGTAATTGTTTCTCAAAAATTAATTTCCATAACTTAACCGCATAAAAGGAAATTTGTTAGGTTTTTTGGAATCAAGTATATACATATACTATTATTTTATCATATCAACAAAGAGGAAAATTTCCAAACTTTCACTATTGTAAAGTGAAGACTAAATGTGTGCATTTTTGAGTGGTGCTCAATCAATATAATAATGTGCCTAATTAATTATTAGATATTAGTAGATTGTGCTGTACTCCTCCTAATTAACTTATGGCTCGTGTGTTGATGTGTAACATTATCTCATGGATATTGCTTTTAATGTTTTTTAATGAAAATGACAATGCCAAGAATAAATCAAAATAAAAAAATTTGCAAATATTTAAAAAAACAAAAAAAAAAGGAAAAAAATCTGATGTTCGCACTTCTTTTCTCAAATCTAAAACAGTTAGTCAAGAAAACATTTCTCGTTCAAAAGAAGACCCTCCTGCAAAGCACGCGGTACAATACAATAGGAAGGGTGTGAATTCCCGGTAGTTATGTTGTTACGCGACATGAAAAGTTTGCGAAAAAGTAAATTACTTTTCGTAAAGAAGGTACTAAATAAGTAATATGTCACCGAATAAGCATTTCAAAAATTGGTAAATCGTCTAAATTAGAAAAACGTTCAGAATTTACCGTTTCCTGAAATTTAAAAAGCCTAAAAATATAATGGAATTTCTAAAAAAAAATAAGCCCTAGTAGGAATACAACTCCAATATGTGTTTTATGATCTAAAAGTTCAAATAAAACTATTATGTAAGATTGCTATCACTCGCCGTAATGCACCACCTATCATAGTTTCACAACTATGCAACAGATAAAAACGAAAACATTTAAAGTTATTTTAGCACCAAGCAACCAAACTATTTCTGTATTTCTTAAACAATAGCGTAATTATTTTTATAACATTAGAGTAAACTTTATATTTTAAAGCTATGACGTCATCATAACTGGAGGAGAAGAGGAAATTCTGAAGAAGTTTAGATCTTTCAACGCCAGTATTCTGTTTGCTGCACAGGATATTTGCTGGCCTTACAGAAGCATGGAAAAGTACCATCCGAAAGTATCCGAGGGGTCTCCTTTCCTCAATTCTGGAGGTAAGACTAGTTTTAAAAGGTGTGACAAAATAAGAGAATGAGAATGCGGGGGTTTGGAGTGAGGGTATGGTTGTGCCCACCTGGTTCCAAGGGATGAACACCTTACACTGACGATTCACCATAGTGAGGGTCCGTCGCGGTGTCCCGTGAAGCTTCTAGGGTGATTTTTTGTACTTGCGACGAGTTCTACTACTTAATGGTTACAAGAAGGCGTTGGCTAAGGAGGCCCTTCCTTTTCGACTTTATGTTGTGTCGTGTAATACTGCATTTTCTTTTCCGGTGCAAGTTACTCAAAGGGTAATAAAAATGCACTCATCGTCTTTAGTATAAGAGGATTAGATGAAGATAAGAAGAGAGTTCCGTACGCCTTTCCATTGACCCTGTCTAATTAATATATGTCTATATATATAATATATATTACTAATATATCTTTTTTATATTATAAATTAATATATAGTATATATATATATAAGATATATATAATATATATATATATATATATATATATATATATACTAATTCATACTATATATATATATTTACAGAACATATCAAAGAAGCCGCATTGCAACACGTGCCGTTTTCATTCTGGACATTAAAAATATTTTACTTGCCACAACGAAAGAAAAAATACTCTTAATGAAGATGAGGAAATAAATAGGGTCTCAGTTAGCTGAAAGATGATAAAATAAAGGTGGGTTCTTACCTTGACTCCAGTTACTTCAACTAAGCCCAGAAATTTTAACAATATAGGAATGAAAGGCAATGCCTCAATAGAACCGAAATTCCTCATCCGAGAAATATATCGAAGTGTAAACATTTTTTTAAATAAAAATTTCTTGCGGTCAAGTTGAATCCTTTCTAATAACCAGAAATTAAAAGAAACACTAAATAACTATTAAGTTCTCCCTTAACGACAGTTTCAACCGTTTGTAAATAAAAGCAGTTCGAAAAATGAACCCGCCTTCAATAGCCACCGAGAGCCAAGAAACGAATCAAATAAACATTTCAATTAGAGATTCCGATATGCAACATTAGAGTCGGTCAAGAAAATTTATACTAACGATTTTCCCCGACTTAAAATTATCTCGAATTTTGAAAATAGCCCACCGGCAGTCGAGCCAGTCATTGTTCAGAATGGCAGTTGCGAAGTCCAAAGACCAGTCACGGACTACCACTGTTGCACTTATTTTCTCGGTTGGATTCCTGCTGTGCTGATGGTTTTGATTTGCGAATTGTAATGCTCGAGGTAGTTTTTTCACCGGCAAGAAAAAAAATTAATGATTTTCAAACCGTGCTCGCCTAACACGTAGACTAAAGGCAGCAAATCTATGAAAGGAAATTAAGCGGAGAAAGGTCTACTAATTGATTAGGCAAATGAGCACGACGTAGAGAACTTCCATAGAATATATATATAATATATGAGGGAGGTTAGTTGAGTTATGATATATATATATACTAATACTATATATATATATATATATATATATATATAATATAGTAGTATATATATATAACTATATTATATATATATTATAAATATTAGTGTCATAGGTATGAGTGATGGCAAATGGAGCACACGTATAAGGAAACGTTCCATAGAAATATATATATATATTATATTATACTATATATATAATACAAAGATATATATATATTATAGTATAATTATATATAGGGTACTATAATATATATTATAATATATAGTATCTATATTTTCTTGCCCTTAATAGGAAGAGATCTACTGTAATAACTGCTGATATTCAGAGTCGCATTTTCTTATTAAAAGGGAAAATTGTTCTGTATGTGATATGTATGTATGACACATTATGTTCCT
>JABUQX010106698.1:0-15000 GCA_015478945.1 Trachelipus rathkii | reverse complement strand
ATTTTATTTTAATAAATTTACTCGAAAATTTATTTAGAAAACAAAACATTTAAATTTTTTAAAATCCAACTGCAATACTGTACAACCATAAACACAATAATTAGAGTAGTATAAACATTTTATGCCTCAGTGTTGTTTATTTTTTAAAATATATTTTAACTTTAAACACTAATCCACTGACAAAAAAGAAAAAAAAAAGAAAAAAAGAAACATGATATATTCTGAAAATAGTTTTCAACCACTGGTCTTAATTGCTATGATGAAGAATCGAAAAAATCTGATATATGACACTTACATTTTAAAAGAAATTAAAAATACAACATTTATAAATCTTTTATAAATGGAAACAATCTACCGCATATGTAAATATAAACTTCGTTATAATGTAAATAAAAGACCAAATAGAAAAAATACTAGAACATCACCTGTAAGGATGCAAATATCACATCCAGGAATGCGCATAGCATTTAAGTCTGGGGTAAAAGAGCTTTGACAGAGAAAGGATGAGGCTACGTAGAATGATTTGAAAGAGAATAAATACCACTAAAGAGCTCAAAAGAGTAAAGCCCATTTTAATAGCGATAAGGAGGAGAGTGGTGCAGAAATTCAATGGTTGGAAATTGACTGGGGAGATTCAGTCAGATTAGAATAGATAAGGCGAAAAACTCTAGACGCCACTCTTTCACGAAGGGTTATATGAGTAGAACCACCATAGATATGCGTTGTATTGTTCACGCAATGACAAACGGGGCCGCCAATCAGAGAAAGCAACACGGTAAGTGTCACGAAATTTTGAAAACTATAGAACACTTAACGTTTTAGAAACTTGCTAGGTAAGGTAATCAATGTGATTCTTCCAAGAGAGAGAGAGAGAGAGAGAGAGAGAGAGAGAGAGAAGAGAGAGAAGAGAGAGAGGAGAGCGGACTTTGTGAAGGTGACAGAGATCAGAGAAGGGAGAGGAGAGATCCAGAAGATTCGAAGAGTGAAGAGAGAAGATGATGAGAGACAGAGAGAGACAGACAGAGAGAGAGAGAAGGAGAAGAGAAAGAGAGAGAGAGAAGAGAGAGAGAAGAGAGAGATGGAGAAGAAAGAGGATAGCAGGAGAAGAGAGAGCAGGGAGAGAATGAGAGAGAGCGAAAAGAGAAAGAGCGAAATGAGAGAGATGAGAGAGAGAGAGATGAGAAGAGAGAGAGAGAGAGAAGAGAGAGAGAGAGAGAGAGAGAGAGAGAGAGAGTACCAAGAATATTTAGGACTTGGATTTGTCCTTGGAACAAATTTTCCAAAATATTTTTTGGAAATTTATGAAAAATTTTCTTTTGAGTATACAAAAAAAATTATCTAAGCAAAAAAGATGCATCTTGCCCGACTATACAAGCCCTGAAAATTTGATGTTGATTGGATTAGTAGAAAGAAAAATATCTCAATATTTCACTTTACCAAAATTTGAATTTTTTGGAAAAGTGAAATTATTGAGATATTTTTTTTTGTACTCATCCGATCAACATTAAATTTTCAGGACTTGTAAAGCAAGGCAAGATTTATCGTTTTTATTTAAATAATGTTTTTGTATAATCAAAAGAAATTTTTTTTAAAATTTTGCAAAAACTTTTCTGGGCAAATTTGTTCCAGGAACAAATCGAAAACCACTGTATATACAAAGAAAATATCTGAGTAAAATATGTGCATCTCCCCCAGCTACATATGCAGTGAAAATTTCATCCACTTTGCAAGAACAGAAAAAAAAATTATCGCAATTTTTCATTTCAAAAACCAAAAAAAAAAAAATTCATTTTTGAAATTGGACATTGCTGAACACAAGACCTAAAAAATCAAAAAAGTACTTCGTGACTTTTGTAGGTAATGAACCCATCTATGCATATTTCAAGTTTGGAGTCATCTTCCCAAAAAAAATTCTGGAAGTTGGATAGAAAATTGTCAAAAAGCCATGCGGTGGGTTTTGAAAAATTGAAAATTCTGAAAGAATGACTACAGACAGATAAAAAACACTCTAAAACGACGTTTTAGATTGCAAAAAAAAAGCTACAGTTTGGTGTTTATAGGATCAATATCGGCTGAAAATTCCGAATTTTAAGTCCATTTTTAGGGGGTGGGGGGGAAATTGGGCTCAGCCCGAATCAAATATTGGATCCTGTCCTTCATCAAAGGATACACAACCCTTGCCACTCTTCCTAACTTTGTTATCCTATGTGTGATCTCTGCATCACACCCTCCCTCCTCTGTATATATTCCACCCAGGTATTTAATTTTTTTTAACTTTCTTCAAGCTCTCTCCATTTACCCTGATCTCCCAACCCTCCTCCCCCTCTCTGATCAACATTATCACTTCTGTTTTCTCAATATTCATTTGTAGTCCCTTTGCTTCAAGTATTTCCTCGAAACATCTCTCAATTCTCTCTATTCCTTTTCTACTTTCACTCCACACCGCCAAATCATCCGCATATGCCAGTATGTCTCCCTCCATTTCCACCATTCCTCTTTAACCTCCTCAATGACTTTATCAATATAAGCTATGAAACAATAAGGGCGACAATACGCTTCCATGCTTTACCTCCTTCGCCACCTCAAACCATTTTCCACTTTTATACGCTGTTCTCTTATTGCACTTTGCCACTTTATACATACTCTTCAGTGCATCACATAAGCCCCTCCCTACTCCATAATTCTCTTCTAATACCCTCCATAATCCACTCCTAGGTACCGTGTCAAAAACTTTCCTTAAATCCATAAACACTACATAGATCCTTCTGTTGTACTCGTAAATCCCTTCTATCATTCCGCTAATCTGGCTCTCAAAGTGAACAAAGGATCCGTAACGTACTCTCTACCCTTCCTGTATCCATGCTGTTCCTCTCCTAGCTGTGGTTCTATGATCTCTCTCAATCTTCTCTCCAACACTCTTTCATATATTTTTGCCATATGATCCCCTTGTAATTTTTTCACTCTCCAGAGTCTCTTTCTTTTTTATACATTGGAATAATAATAGTTTTCCCCAGTTCTCAGGAACCTCTTTCCTTCTCCAACATTCGTTTAGAAGCTTCAAAACCTTCTCTTTCAACACCTCTCCGTCATCCTTAATCAGCTCAACTGCTATTCCATCTTCTCCGGGAGCTTTATAATTTTTCATTTTCTTTATAGCTTCTTCTAGTTCTTCTCTGGTAATTTCATCCTCCACATCCTCTTCCTCATCTCTCTCTAACACTCCTCCACCTCCAATCTCCTCCCCCTCTCCTTCATTTAGCAGTTCACCAAAATATTCCGTCCATCTGTTATTTATTTCCTCTGCTTTCACCAGGGTTTCTCCCTCTTTATTCTTAATATTACTTGGTCTTTTCTTCTGTTTTCTATATGTTCTTGCCATCTTAAATATCTTCTTCTTATTACCTGCTGCATCTTGTACTGCTGGAGTTCAGTCAATACCATCTCCTGGCTGCCTCTTTTCTTTGCATTTCTTTCACTATGTTCTGCTCTATTTCTGGCCTCTACATATTCTTCCCTTGATAGAACCGTTCTCCTTTTTAACCATCTCATTTTTGCGGTTTTTATCTTCATCGCATCCTCATCCACCTTAACATTCAGTATCATTCTCCTATCTGAATCTATTACATAATATATTACCGATTTCTGATCAAACTCTCCTGTGTTGCTGTTCCATCTGTACCTAGTGTATCTATGTGATGCTCTGTGGTCAAAGTATGTATTCATAACTTTAAAACCCCTCCTCACGCAGAAAGTTCCAACTTTTTTTTCTCCCTTTATATTTCTTTCCGGCCTCTGCCAAAGCATCCTACTCCCCTCTGTACAACAAACATCGCATCCCTTTCTAGCGTGCCCCACCCTATGCATAAAATCTCCAGTCAGGGAGACATATGTATTTTCTTCACTTCTCATCCCTACCCATCTCTCCATCAACTTACCATAAACTCCTTCCTCTCCTCATACTGAATGGTCCCTGTTGGGGGTGCATATACCTGGAACACATGGCAATTCTTTCTTTTGATTTTGAAAACCATGCATACAATATAGTCTTCATTTATTCCATCCGCTATTCAGGTGATATATGGGAACTTCATCACTATGAGTCCCACTAGAAATCCTACTCCCAATACTCCTCCAAACCTATCACTACTAAACCCACCGATACAATAACACAATCAACTACCTACACCTAAATCTACTACCCTCCATCGCTCCTCCTTCACTCTCATTTCCGCCGATGCCCGAGCAGATCCAAGCCTCCTCTTCCCTCTCCATACAAACCTCACCACCTCCTATCCTCCTTAGAGACAATATGTTAGCCAACGTTCAACGTTGCCACATCTAAATTTTGAATGATAGTATCTCCGAATTCATAGTTCATTTTCTCGCCTAGTTCCGTGAGCGGAAAAATCTTTCCTGCTTCCGCGAGGGCTTGCAGTCTTGGATGCAAGCAGGTTCACGTCGGCAGCGGCTTGCTGGGTACTGTCCTGCCCAACCAGCAAGCTCTTATAGGCAGGAAGAAGAAAAGAAAAATCCCCTCCTACTTCCAGTTACCAGGCACACACGTGGACGCGAGAGTTGGAATTGTGCCCCATATTACTATATATATATATATAATATATATATATATATAATATATATATATATATATATATATATATATATATATTATACTAGATATACTATATATATATATAAATATAGGCCTAGTATATATATTACTATATATATATATTATATTAAGACATATATATATAGTATATATATATAATATATATTAACTAAATATATATATATATATAAAAAGGGGTATATATATATATATATACTATATATATATATATATATTATATATATAGTAATATATATACGCTGTATATATATAATTATCATCATCATCCTCAATCATTATCATCATCATTAATAATAGCCCTATCTGTCCACTGCTTGTCATGAAGGCCTCCTTTCATTAGTTCCACAATTCTCTAGTCTTCTGCCATGGTTTGCCAGGTGATTCCCAATCAATGCTGAATCTCATCTGCCCAGCCGCATGAAGGTCTATGCATTTGCGTGGTTTGGCGATAAAGGCTAGCAATTTCATTAATTTTCCTTAGTCCATCTGTTGTCATGTGGTCGTAGCTAGCGTGACTCAACCATTTCATCTTGACATAATAATCAAAGTTAGTGATACTCCAGCATAATATATATATATATATATATATACTATATATATATATATATATATATATATATATATATATATATATATATATATATATATATATTATATATATATATATATGTTATGTAGTATATAGTATATTTATATATATATATTTTTTTTTTATCTATTTATATATATATATACTATATATAAGTAAAAGAAATATAGTAGGTATATATATATATTACCATCCTATTATATAATATATATATATAGTCATATTATATATATATTATATCAATATTTCTCTGGGAACCCCTTTAATTTAAATTGATTTGGCACATAGTGTCCACGTTTCGCTTCCATATTTAGGCATATATAGGCATTTTGTTCCTGAAAATTTGACTTAATCTTCCCATTGCCATCCACAATATCATCTGTCTTAAATACCCATATTCCTCCACTTTTTCCATTGTTGTATTTCCGATTTTTATGGGCTTGGGATTTATAAACTTATTAAACCTTACTTTAGTTTTTGATATATTTATTTTTAGTCCATCTATTTCACTAGATATGCTTAGATTTTCAAGAATCTGAAGTAAACAATACTATATCATCTGCGAACCTAAGATGACTCAGATATTCACCATTTACGTTTATTCCTGCTGATTCCTGGGCTAGTGTTTTAAATATTTCTTCCAATACCGCAGTGAATAGTTTTGGAGAGATCGTATCGCCTTGTCTAACTCCTCTCTCAATTTTTATTTTTTTTGATTGTGTGTAGTAAAAAGGAAGAAGTTGCTCTCCAATAAATATTCTTCAGAATTTCAATACAGTTGTGGTTTATCCCCTGATTACCCAGTGCATTTATAACCGAGCTTGTGCTCGCAGAGTCAAAAGCCTTTTCATTACCTTTGAATGCAATGCAAAGTGGCAATCGATATTCATTGCAGGTTTCTATAAGTTTTTGGACTACTTGTAGATAGATGGTCGTTCGAACTATACCCGTTGGGAATTTACTGCAATTAGTTTACTGTTTACAGCAAGTTGCATATTACAATCTCTATGTCTACACATAACTCTGAACTTGGGTTAATAGATGCATTATCTGCGGTGCGGTGCGGTGAGGTGAGGTGCGGTGCGGTGCGGTGCGGTGTGGTGCGGTGCGGTACGGTGAGAAGCTCGGTGCGCATTGAAACGTAGAGGTGTGGTGCAATAAGTGGTGTGCTAACTCTGGTGTGGTTCGCTGAGGAAAATTCCTGTGCTCAACCAGCCCCACAATAAACACATTCAACATATGTAACAGAGCTTCATCACTGTTGCATCAAGCCTCCAGAATGATTAGAATTGCCAAGTTTATTATTATCAAATTGGCCCTGTGACAATTATTGGTTTTTATTTTATTTTTAATTTAATTTTATTTATGTCTATTTTTGTTTACAATGAATATATAATAGAAGCTCTTATGATTTACAATTTTATTCTTGATGATGTTGTTGTCTTTTTCGCAGAATATCTCTCCTGAGTTCTCCTGTTTAGTTGATACTCTTCTGCTTCTTCAGCACTATTGTCTATTGTGGAATTCCTTAGAATTTTCTCATCAATTTTCTAAGGAGTTTTAGCCTCTTCTTTAGGAATTTTCTCATTCCTTCTCTTTGTAACTCTCTTGTAGAGTCTACAATGATCATTACAAAGAGATTTGTGTTTCATTGTTTCTTAGATCACCTCTAGTCTAAGCTAATTTTCCAAGGAGATCTTTTGCTTATTTTCTTTGTGATCGACTCTCTTGTGTAGTTTTCAACAACCTTGTCAGAGGAGCTTGTTCTCATCTTACCATTCTATTTCAAGATTAATTGATGAAAAGTTGCCCCGAGGTAATATCTCGGTTTATGTTTTTATTTATTGTTTTACCCAATCTAGGATAATTTATAATATATTAAATATGTTTGCAGAATTTTCATTCTTTTTAATAAAAATGTGTTTCATGTTCTCACATTGATTATATTGCAGATTAATTTTCTTTCATCAAATTAATTTACTTTCTTCTTATTATTTTTTATTTCTAGATATTATTATTTATTCAATATAACAAATTTACTCTTATTAGTAAACTAAATTATACTCTTTGGGCTATCCCCGCAAGGGGGGTATTGATTCTTGTTTCGGTGTTATACTCTTGGTGAATAACCTGGAGCATAGCATAGTGACAAGAACCATTACTTGGGGGATTTCGAGCTTCCCTCTGGCCCCAGCACTAGTATGTGCATTTGTTACATATGAATTCTTTTATATATATATATATATATATATATATATATTATATATATATATATATGGAGGTAGAGTAGCTCTGAACATATATATGTATATGCTATATATATATATATATATATATATGTATATATATATATATATATATATATTTTATTATATATATATATATATATATATATATATATATATATATATATATTATATATATATATATTAAATATATATATATATATATATATATATATTATTTATATATATATATATATATATATATATATATATATAAAGTAATAGTATATATATATATATATATATATATATATATATATATATATATATATATATTAAATTCCCCCCCCATCAGTCCTTTTAATCTTTTAAGTATTTTGTACGTACTTTCCCTCTTGAAAAAGAGGATGTCCTTTTTTCCCCATCACAGCCCCTTATGTCCTCCGGCGCCTCTTCCCATATGGGTCTTCAGTCCACCTCACATTTCTTCCCTGTGGATGATGGTACATGCCTAAAACTGGTCTTTTTATTTTCCTATGACTGGGCCGCCAATTGTAGGGGACCCGAACCTTTGAGTTAATCACGGAGAAGGCTGTCCTGCAGTTTGGTGTATAATCTCGGGATCTGGCTTGAAGTTATGCAGATTCCGTGCGGTACACGGAGGGTAAGCCGACGCGGAGTTCCGGGAGGCTCTTCCGAGCCCACATCTACAGCCTACCCAATAGAGTGGGGTCCGGGAAGTTGTGAGTCTCTGGTTTGTGACCTGTTGTGATGAAAAGGACTACCCTTCCTTATAAAAGATACGCCTTTCCGGTCCATCATGTCTTTTACATTTGTTTCATTTGTTTTGTTGTTGTATTTGCTCATCAATGGAGACGAAGTCTGTGGTTTAACTTCTATGAAAATGGCTTGTAAAGATAATACGTTGTTAAATTAAGGTGTGCACAATTACCAACTGTCGGGCACCTCACCTGACTCCACCTTGGTCCCTCCTATTCCTAGATCAGCAGGTGTTTCCACTTTTATTCCTTCTACTACATCTGAAATTCCTCTACGTAACCTCAGAGATTCATCGCCTGGTACACCCTCAACATCCCCGGTGTCCAAACGGTTGGGGCAATTCCGAAAAGGAGACCCCCTTCCAAGTCGTTCTCATTTATTTACTCCATATTCTCCTCCTCATCCGGGAATACCAGCTGATACATCATTCCCTTTTTTATTACTTATTGCGATTAACTGCCCCCAGAGCTCTTACTGAACAGAGAACCATTATTCTTAACGATGCACTTGAAAAAGCTTTAGGAGTTGAAGACCCCCAGTCACATTAATGAGAAATGGGTCCCTTCTCGTTCAAGCTAGTACCAGGTATCAAAGTTCCATCTTGTCATCCTTAACGTCTCTCGGAAACCTTCCTCTTATTTCCACTCCTGATGAAATGAAAAACACATCCAAAGGCAGTATTTATTCTTTAGAACAGAAAAACGAAGATATTGCTATCATTTTAAGAAGTCTCCAACAGAAAAGATTTTCCGTTACAAACGTTTATAAATTTCCCGCTCGTCGGGACTCGCCTGATACCCAAAATCCTCGTTTACTGTTGCTTTCATATCCCTTATACACCTTCAAGGTTTACAAGCTACAGTGTTCGTACATTTCTTCCCAGACCCAGACGTTGCTTTAAATGTCAACGGTTTGGTCTTCCTCGAAAATGCTGTAGGGGACCGCATGATATATGCCCAGTCCGCGGAGAAGAATTTCACATTCAATGTGAAAACACACAACACTGCAAAAACTGTGGAGGACCCCACAGTGCCTCTTTCTTAAAGTGCTCGTTTCACCTGTTTGAACAGGAAGTATTGGAGTTATGTACCATACAAAAGTTGTGCAGGAGAGATGCCATACACCAGCTCAAATACAAATATTCCACAAGGCGAAGACAATCTTATGCTTCAATTGCAGGAGCCCCTATGCCTCCGCGTGTTAATCCACGAAGCAACTCTACTTCAGCAGAACTCTTCCCTTAAATTCTAGCGAAACTCGAGCAGCTACTGCAACCTACCCGCCTGCATTGACTATACTACCGACTTCTCAAGTAATCCAAAAACAACCCTTGATCCAATCTCCCATTCAAAATGCCATCAACAACCCTACTCAGAGTATTAGTTTTCAACAAACTAACAATGAAACTAAATTGATTCATCCAATTCAAAACTTGGAGAGCATTTCCTGCCAAGACACTCCTCTGATCTATACCCTCGTGATTTGTTCGCCAAACTCATGTAAGAGGTCTACATCTATGTTCCTAATATGTTTCCCACCGATACTTAATTTCCTGAGAAAGATGTTCCTAAACACAAAGAAAAGATTAATCACCAAGCTAAAGATTATTCTCTAAAATACAAAACATTCAAGTTTCTCAAGCTAAACACACAGATCCCAGATGTAAAAAATGCAACTCAGAAGAGACCTCGTTATAAGTCTATTCCTGAGACAAAAGCAGTGACTTCAATAGATTGTACCCAAACAATCACAGCCATCGAACAACCCACCAACCAACTCTCTGATAGCTTGCAGGATTATTGCAGCACTTCTGAATCCTCTTATAACTCTTCTTCCGAATTTCCTACCTCAGCACTCATTAAAAGAATCTATGCCCTAGCGGATGAAATGGATCATAGTTCCTAAATAGAGACTGATGTGACGACCCACTCTCTCTCTCTAATGCTTCTTGTGCTTCCGAGAGAGATGAATGGAAAGCCCTTTAATGCAAACACCGCAAACGCTTCTTAACCCAAATTATCCAGTTTTCCAAAATAACCCACCTGATGGATGGTTCACTGACAAAGTCTCTAGCGTCATACTTTCGTAACTCAACGGATCTCATATTGAATCCCAATATCGCAACTTCAACTTCTTCACAAAAAAGTTGCATTTTTCCGGTGTCACCTTCTTACACTGTTTCCTTTTAAACGTTCTTATATTCTCCACCCATTTCTGAGTCTGCTTGATTGGCAGGTGCTGATATCGCTTCCATTCCTTAAAATGAGTATTTTGGTTGCTCTTTCAACGACCAACCAAGTCCGCACAACAAGATGGACTTACTTCGCATTCCTGGCGAAGCCCTTCCACCAAATACTACTGAAAACTCCCTTCCAAACCTGTCGTACAACCCAAATCTCTGTTGTACGACTATTCCTTACAACCAGGATTTGTTGCCCCTCCTCGTCGAGACCTACGTCTCAGCCTTTCCTCCCCATCTGAATTCACTTCCAATATCATCCCTAGCCACATAGAGACAATTGTCTCAAAAAGACCATCCTCATAATATTTACAACAACGTAGCATGGCCACTTTCCTTCAGTGGAATTGTCGTGGCTACTGCCCTAATTTTGAAGAATTTGTTCAGCTAATAAGCATATGTACACCAAAGTGCATATGTTTGCAGGAACTTCGACTATTATTTCATCGTAATTTCTTCCAACCTCTATAGAATAAGGCGACAATGATAGGGGAGGGGCAGAAATACTCGTTCATAAATCTGTCCCCTATTCTCCAGTCCCTCTTTAAACTAGACTTCGTGCAGTGACAGCACGAATTCATCTGTCCACCGACCTTACTCTCTGCTCGATCTACTTGGCTCCGAGTAGTGAATTTACTGAAGTCGACTTAGCTGATCTTTTTAAGCAGCTCCTTACTCCGGTTGTTATACTAGGAGGTTTCAACCTTCGCCACCCCTTATGGGGCGACTCTGTTACCTCGTCTAAGTCTAAGATCATTTAAGATCTTCTAACACCCTTTTCCCTGTGATTCCTTATCATAGGACTTCTTACATATGAACGTTTAGATACATACTCTTCTTCCTGTATCGTTATTTCCTTTTGCTCTTATTTTCTTATGGATCGCTTTACTTGTTCATGCTTTGATCATATATGCGGCAGTGATCATTATCCAATAACCTTAAAAGAACTTGCACCAAACCCAATGTTAAAACCCAATTCCAGCTGGCGTTATGACCGATCGGAGTGGGCTTCTTTTCTCAGGCCGCAGCTATCCCACTTTCTCCCTTCAATAAGCAGTTTCCGACTATTGATGATGCCTTTAACTTCTTCCAACAAGTTATCATCACAGCAGCTGAAGCTTGCATTCCTTGTTCTTCCACAGGTAGGCGTTTGGCAACCCCTTGGTGGTCCCAAAAGTTTGCGTAAACTAACCGGGAGAGGAAAAAACTCTACAGGCAATTCAAAGGAACCCGCACTATCCCAAACACGATTATTTTAAAAGCAGCTGCGGCGAAATCTCGTCGAATTAATCGCCAAACAAGTAAACAATACTTTCGAACTTATACTTCGACTGTCAACTCCACATCTCCCCTTTCTTCAGTGTGGAAAGTTGCACAGAAAGTATATCGCAGCCCCAACAACTCTTCACCCACAGCCCTTCGTTATGGGCCTGATATAACCGATACGATTTCTGCTCTTGCAGCTGTTGCAGATGTATTAAGCTATAGTTTTGGTAGCCACTCGAGCCCTTTCCGCTATCCTGAAGCCTTTCAAAAATTGAGAATTAACACTGCACCACTAGACTTTTTCAACAGCGAAAGGGGAAGATCATATCTATAACAGTCTTTTTACATTTATATAGTATCAAACTACACTGGCAAACAGAAAAGACGGTGCCTTTGGCCCAGACTTACTTTTGTACAAAATGCTCAGTCATATTCACCCCTCTGCATCAGCGTTCTTACTGGATCTGTATAACAGAATCTGGATCGAATCCTGTTTTCCATCTAATTGAACTACAGCTTTTGTAATCCTTATTCCCAAACCTGGGAAAAATCCGAAGTTGGCGGACAAAAAAAGACCCATTTTGCCAACCTGTCATACTTGGAAATTAATGGAGAAAATGGTTTCATGCCACCTTCTCCCTGTTCTGAAGAGTAGCCAGGCTTTTTCAAACTTTCAATTTGGTTTCCTCAAAAATCGTTCGACTGCGGATCCCTTGTTAAGACTGGCCCATTACATTCGGAAAGATTTCTCAATTGGCGGGATGATTCTTGGTGTCTTTTTTTAACCTTAAAAAAATATGGCACAACGTAGAGAATTGGAGTCCTTCTTAAACTCCACTCGCTTGGCTTCCGAGGGCGGCATCCTCTCTTTGTACAATCCCTTCTTTAGACAGATCCGTCTAGATCCGGTGCTAGTTTGTTCTATGAAGATGAAGGTGTTCCGCAGGGCAGTGTCCTTAGTATATTTTTATTTGCTCTCGGATTCAATGACGTTGTTAATACCATCCCAAACGACGTTCAAACTGGCGCTACATATTGCTGGTACCAGGCTGCCATTTCTTGAAAGGCAACTTCAACTAGCTATTGAGAATATTTCAAAAATGGGATAATTCCCATGGCTTCCATTTCTCACCCACCAAAACTTCAGCAGTCCTATTTAGGAAAAAAGGAAGTCGAAGAACCTGCCACCTTCCTGCCGCGAACCTAGCCTTATATGGTTCACCCATTCCTGTAACTTCACAAGTCAAATTTCTAATAGTCATTCTGGATGACCACCTAATAACACACGCACCTCACATTAACTCCTGAAAACTACGTGTCATCGCGTGCTTGACCTATTACGTGATCTCGCCTAAAAATCTTGGGGTGTTGATCGCAAGTCTCTTTTACGTCTCCACACCGCCCTAATCCGATCGAAGATGGACTATGGCTGAGTAGTATATGGTTAGGCTTCCCAACTCTACTACACCGGTTAGATCCCATCCAAAACGAGGAGATCCATATCTCCACTGGAGCCTTCTGATCGTCTCCCCGGGTGAGCCTTGAAGTTGAATCCG
Source organism: Trachelipus rathkii (assembly GCA_015478945.1). Lineage (NCBI taxonomy): Eukaryota > Metazoa > Arthropoda > Malacostraca > Isopoda > Trachelipodidae > Trachelipus > Trachelipus rathkii. The sequence continues at coordinate 1,715 of JABUQX010106698.1, read as the reverse complement.
ATGTGATGCCACTCTCTTTTCGAAGGAAATACATCATGCACACAAGTTATCTTCGCTTTCAAACCCCAAAGCTATATGCTCTAACACTGATTCTGTGAGAGATACATTAGAATCCTCTTTACTGGCGGCCATTTGCAAACAGTTTATAACATCCTTAACTTCTTCAACATCCCTTTGCAAAAGGTGCTGCCGTTTTCTTAAATGAAGGGTATACACCTTGGCTATTCCCTGCTCCCACCATTTGCCTGTCTCTCCAAATCTAGCACCCTGCTGCCTTGTTAAAGGCATAATTCCGGTATCATTCCGCAGTTCACGGTGGATTTACTCCAGCGTTTACTGACGGTTCTAAAACATGAGATAGTGTGGGTGCGTCTGCCGTCTTTCCTGACCGCAACCTCTCCCACACCCTCCCCCTCATGTTTCAATTTTTACGGCAGAATTAATGGCTATAATGATTGCCTTTTCTCGAATTCTATTCCTTAACCAAGACCATTCTTATGTCATTTATTCAGATTCTTTCAGCGCCCTCCAGGCGCTTAAAGCCCCAACTCTAAAAACACAATGGTATCTGCTGTACAATAATTTCTTCGACTGCTCCAATCTCGTAAGTAGGAAATCATACTATGTTGGACTCGCTCTCACGTAGAGGAAACTGGCAACGAAATCGCTGACAGAGATGCTAAAATGGCCGTCTCTTCTTTTCGGAGCTGTTTTAGATACCTTCCTGATGCCATTCGACAAGGTTGCGTCCCATCAACTGATTATTATCCTGCTCTCCTACAAGGCTTCCGGTCTTATTAGCAAGAGTGTTGACATGGTGATCAGCGAGGGACGAAACTTAGAAATATAAAGCTGAACATTGGTGAGTGGTTTTTTCTCACCAACGAAATCGCTTGCACGAGGTGATACTTTTACGCTCCGCATTGGCCACACCAATATCGCTCACAGCCACTATGTGTCATGGGAACCTCCTCCCATCTGCAAATTTTTCTTCGTCATACCCCGCAATCTGTTCACCGTATCTTCATTGATTGTCCCCAACTGGACATCATTTGCCGTCGTCATTTTCCTACTTTTTTGGTCCATAACACCTTAAAAGTTATCCGATATCTTATCTGAATCCTCCCACTTTAACAGTAGTTCCATTTTCTCTTATCTTCAAAAACTGAATATACTTTATAACACATGATTTTGTCCTGTAATATTACTACTAGTTATAGTATAAGGATATCTTTTTATTTAGCTTTTATTTATTTTCAACTGAATAATCATTTCGCCACCAAAAATTTCTTTGATATTTAAAATATGTATGAGCCAGGACCCATCCATGGTGTTTGATTATCCAACCCAGTGTGCCCGCTTCTCTGTGATCAGTGGTGGGTCCTGTACATGAACTCAAAAAAACAAAAAGAAAAAAGAAAAAAACAAACTTTTTATGTTTATTTCTTTCTTACATATAATTATACATATACGCACACGTACGAACACACACCTACACACGCACATACACGCCTATACACATACCTACACACACACACATATATATATATATGATATATATTATATATATATATATATATATATATATATATATATATATATATATATATATATATATATATATATATGAAGTATGCACGAAAAACGCGAAAGCGTTTTCACGATAAATGCGAAAACGGTTAAACACCTTGAATTGAACTGAACGAAGTACAATG